>JAQGAP010000070.1:0-80842 GCA_034697805.1 Orchesella bifasciata
TCCGACCAAGATGTAAGATAGGGGTTTTTTACTTTAAGGAAAATTGAAGATACGTGGTTTTAATATGAAGCCGTCGAAATGCTTCACATTACACATACTCAAACATAATATTTAGTAGCTTATGTCCAAGTTTTAAAATGTTACGCTTTTCGATCAACAAAACCTGGTAAGAATTTCCAATAAAAATTGAACGAGTAGAGCAACATCTTGAGCTCAACCTATCAGCCTCAAGCGTCTTGCAGATATTCCATCATTTTCATGTCACCGCACTGGCATCCAATAAAAATTTCCTATCCATCCCTGGCACCATCCAATTTAAAACGCTCAACTCAGTCTGGCATCGTCGGTAACTTTTGTAATGTATTACCGCTTGCGACACGGCAAACATAAAAAATACTCCTTTTACTATCATGTGCAAGCCCGTTTTTACCAGAACATTATTACAAGGGTAAAAGTGAAACTCAGTAACTCACAATTCCAATCCGATTCACACATGTCTATAAATGATATATGATCCATTCTATCTCCATTTTGCAGTCCTCTCTTGCATTCCCTTCTTTGTATATTTTTCCTTGACATCGCATCACATTCACACACACATGTACGGACTGTGTGTACACAGGAGCGAGTAAAGCAAACGACAAAAAATGTGAAATCAAAAAGCTTAAAAGCGGCTCGAAATTGAATGAACAAAACAAGCTGAAACGGAAAGTGAAACTGAAGAGAGAGAGGGACCATGAATGAAACCACACGATTTTGAAAGAGTCAGAAAAAGTCATTCGCGACAAAATGTCATGAAATATGTACATCATTGCAATGTACATTTGTAGGTTTTTATATGAGTACAAAATACATGATGATGATGTGATACATAATACAAAATAGTACAGTTCACATCACATCATCCCACATTTCATTTCATACCTTGTGGGCACACGGACAAAACATGTACAATGTACATGATGTGATTCTGTCGACATTTATTGCTTGGCTCGTTTTTCATCCATTTGCTTCCTCGAAGTAAAATGCAAGGTTTTTTTGGCTTTCGTCTTGTAAACCTATTCTGTATAGTAATTTAGTAGGTAATGTAATGTACGAGTATATAGACGTATATCGATACATCTGCAATAATAAAATGGTTTCGGGTATTTGCTTCACTCTTTTCCTTTTTCACTTTTGTTTTACCCTATGATCGAAATCGAACGGGAGTGTGTGATGCGATGTGCGCTTTCTACAGAGAAAACCAATTGGATTTTTATAGCATGGTGAATAAAAGCCGCTGTAGGGTTGCCTTCAACTCAACCTACGCGAGTTGTACGGAAAAGGACATTGAATGGATAAATCGAAATCGAAATTCTCAGCTTTTTTCGCTCCACCAACCGGAAATTATAATGGACTAAAGAGAATAGATATATAAAGTTTAACATTGCACCAGTGGTTTTATAGCACGGCTATGAGGAGTTGATAGCGTATGGATTCCGGAGGGACCTTGGTTTTGAGAGCAGCAAATCAGAAGAGCAAAAAACGGAGTGGAGAAATTGGTATATAATACATCCATCCGTACATAATGTATTGGATGTTAAAAAGAGAATGGATGGGTCGTGTAGTTTTGTATGGGATGAGAAAAATAGGATGTGAAGATATAGGATGACTTTATTTGAACAATTTTCAATTTTGAAATGACTGTTTGCACAGTCGAGTGGTTTAAAACTATCGTCAGTCAGTCAGTCATCATAAAATACGGCATAAATCCCACAAAAAACGGGGTTCTCTCTCTCTTGCTGCTAACCAGCAATAAAAAACTGAGTGAGTTGAGTTCAGAATATTTCCATACGTGGTGTAAGTATTATAATGTACTTTACATTAGCATCAAATGTAATAACCATATTTTCTCCCAAGTACAACATTACGACAAAGATTTATCATTTCTATTACATGGAAAATTGAAAACCCCATATTTCGATAGTAATCGCAAGTAATATCTTAACACGTACTTGTTTAGAATAAACCAATATACTAGCGCAACTGACAGTTTGTAACACACTGCAGTAAAAACAATCGTAATCATATGCATTACATGTTCATATAATCCTAGCTTGAGAGTTTAGCCTTTTTCCCACAATTTCAAACAGAAGAAAACACCCAAGTTTTTTAAACTAACATTTTGTCACAGCGTTCTTTATGACTTTCTAGTTTCCTCGTTGATGAACACCACATGTAAAAAAAAGTTTTACTCGTGCTATTATGTTAAGCAAACAATTAAGTAATGTGTAAACGCAAACGCAATGTAAAAATGCATTAAACTCATTCTCTTTCTGAGATAAACCCATGTAATTATGAAACTGACTACTTCATTTTGAGAATGACAAATCACAAGTGAAAAGAAAATTCACGGTAATACACTAAAAGAGTTCGTTTTTTTTGAGTGATGGTGATGATTCATCATTACTTCATAGTCCGATATCAATTACAGGAAATGTACGCAAGTGAAGCGTCATTATCCTTCAAAACTTTATTGCATATGACGAGAGTGAGTTCACATATCATTTACAATTTTTATAATGCGAAAGAAGGGACGACTTTTTAAGCAGAGTTTGTCAGCACAAAAACTTGAAAGCTTTGTCATGTCTTTTTCGAGGCATAAAATGTCTGTCACCAAAAAACCACACCTGTGAGAATACCACCAAGAGGCAGAGGAGGAACGGTGAGGTATATAAGCTCATCATTTTCATAATAAAACAGGATGATGGATGGATACGTACTCTATTGGATTTCGTGGTTTTGAAATAGGTGTGTTCTGTCACCAAGTTGTCGAAAAAAATTAGTTATTTCATTAGTTTCATGCATATGCGAGACATTCTTCATGAATGTGACAAACGAGCCGTTTCCATCGACTTGTGTTTTCAACTATGTACAAGTCAGCTTGTGGTTGTGGTTGGGTTGAGTGAGGTGTGTCGTATCGTGATTGCTTATAATCCATAGGTCCATTCCAATATGCCTCGTTACTGCTAATGCTGCATACTAATGGCTTCGTCTTATTAAGCCCTCAGCTTCACTTGAGACGTTTGCGATGTGTTTACCGTCACATCGGCATTTTCACAAGGTTTTTTTTTGTTATTAGCAAATAATGAGCAAATAAAGGGTGGAGTTGAGTTGAGAAAAGAACTAATAACAATATTCCTCTTGTATCTCGAATTTCAACATCGATAAGTTGAGTACCTCACATTGTTATAAATAACAAGCATGGTAGAAAAACATGATGTTCTGTTTTCATGAAGAAGCATGTCTAAGGGAAAGCCGAAGGCTGGCTGGCTGGTGGTGGGTTGAAAATTTCATGAGAATTTCCATCAAATTAATCTAATCAGCAAAAAATTATGACATCCTTTATTACTTAAGGCAATTAACGTATGTAGCAAGTGAGTGGCAGTAAATTGCCAAAATACTCTTGTCCTGGGTTCTGACATTTTTAATATGGATGGGTTGTGGATGTAGCCTTTCACGTTATTGTTTTCTTGAAATGTACCTAACAGAAGATGTCATCTCCTTCCTTTTCTTAATGAACAACTTTATTTTCATTTTGATGATGCCGATATTTGTCCACATTTACCATTTGCTAATTGCTTAAGATGACAATTTAACAAGGGTTGTACTGCACTGTATGTGTATAGTGCTTTTGATGGTTTCAGTGTTGACTTAAAACAAGACGACGGTATATATATGCTACGTCATGCAAAGGTGAATCATTGCTTTTGCCTTGTGTTATTCTTCGTGGAAAAGTGGAAAGGCCGACTGAAGCGAAGTTCAGAGATGTCAAACGGATGAAGCTCTTTAGACTCGGATGCGGATCTACATTGTTGAGAGATGGGAAATTTGTGCTGCATTAACTGCCTCAATCTCTATAAGTCAAGCTTTGAACGTGAAAACATTGAAGTAGAAAGCATACAAACCTGCAATGACGAATCGCTCCTCACCAAATCATTACTGCCTTCGGTGTAATCTGATATGTATCGGAGGTTTTTATTCTAAACCACGGACCACCTGCTGTGGAAGATGAGTTGGTATCATATGCATCTGTCCTATTTAGCAATAAAAATACTAAGAAAATAATTAATATCTTAATGCTTGTTTTTGGGTACAAATTGGTTTTGTACACAATAACACTACTTCCCACAACGTATAAAAATGTTTAACAACAAATGATGATGAAAAAATCGAGCAAAATTTTGAGGAAAGATACTTCTTGTAGTGTATTTTTTATGAATATTGCACTAAAACAAGGGGTGGTATACATTCATTCTGAAATAGATTTCGCTGACACGATTTTTATTGTAAAAAAATTATCAACAATATCAACCGCTTTCGGTAAATACAGTGACAAAGTTAAGATCTTTTACATATATATCACGCACGTGCATTCCTACTTGTGTTTGTATGCACCCACATGTCATGTTTCTGGCCTTGTATTATTGCATTTTGCATTGAGCAGTGTGCAAATAAAAGAGACAAACAAAAAGAGAGAAAAAGTTTATCTGAAAACTCTACAAGTATATTATCATCATCACACTGTTTACAGTTTATATCAAAACGAGCCATCACCATTTATAGTTTATATAATATCAGTTCAATATAATCAAATCAAAGGCACTTGCTTCTCATGTTTGCTACTGTGTTTGTAATAAATACAAAAGATTGCAAATATTTGTTGTGAAAAGTAGTAGTATGGTTACAGGTTACAACACTGCTCACTAAACACTTTGCCATTAACATGAATCATTTTGAAGTATGATTTTGCAAACAAAAATATGGCAGTTTTACACATAATACTCGTATTTCATTTTGATTTATACACACGCTATCATCTACATCATCATAATGATTGTTATAAGTACACACACAAATATTCAGAGTGCAACGCTCTGATATTAGTAACCTAATTCAATGCTCCTTCCCTGTTTACTAACATAAGTCATCGCTTTTATTTATGCGTTGTACGCGTAATAAGAACGTATTTATTCAGATTTGTCATAAAATGACGAGAATGAGTTAAACAGTAAGCACTTAACTCTGCAGAAGAAAATGAACGTGTAACAAGGTAAAAATTCGGAGAAGAGGTTGTATGTTGGTCATGGATTTTTTGTTTGTCCTTGTTGGTTTTCCCTGACAAAATGCATGAGCAAAAAGATGGGATAGCTTTAGTATTTTATTTTTTGCGGTTTGGTTTGTTATAATATGTATGTATGCTAAAATGTCCTAAAAGTGATTCTATCACGAGGATTCGATTTGATGAATGATTAAGTATAAGGTGGATAAGAAGGTTAATTAATTACAAGTACATTGTAAAGTAGAGTTGAAGGTTACGTTTGGTCGGAGACTTATTGCTTAGCGCAACTCATAAATACATAATACTGTGTGTATTTTCTGATTTGAACTGGACCCACATGGGGATTTTATTGGTTCATGTTAGCAAGTATGCATCGATGTCCTCAGCAGTTTGTTGGACCAACAGCATTGATAAGGGTAAATGATAGTTGTAAAATTCATGGAAAATTTATGAGGGCAATCGCATACGTACACATCTCCTGTCTGTCTCGTCGTTGTGAATGATATATATTGTGTTACACAAACATACGTGTGTGGTATATGGTTCATATAATATTTCAAAGCACAGCATTCACCTAACCTCGAACCTGATCGTAAATGCGCTATAGCCGACGAAGTGTTGTAATTCAAAATATTGATTGAAAATGCTTCGTAATCAAAGATAAGCATATTTAAGACTTCATTCTCAAAAGCAAGAAAATAAACCTTGCCTTGACTTTTCAACCATCAAACACCATTCAAGTTTTCGAATGCTCTGAATAAGTTTTTGGAACTGTATTGAAGTTCAGATCTTCGTAAGCATGTGTGTAGATTGCAGCAGACTGCAAACAAATGCAATGATTGTCTCGCCTTGAAGCAATTGTATGTTTAAGAAATCTTATCTTATTCAAATATAAAATATTTATTAGTATCTTGCTCAATGTGTAGAAAAGACAAGATGATTAAACCATGCATAATGCACAACCTTTTCTAATCTATCATTAATAACTGAGTTACAACAGGAGGAAAGTTTCTTCAAGGTTTTTCTAGTCCAGCGAAGATGACCAAAGATTTAAACAAATAGGTATGAACTATGAACCTTTAGAAGACACGAGAGTTAGGATTAGGAATGCCTCGATAATATGTGTCTAATTTTTAATAATAAAATTTTGTTCATATAATGATATTGTCCAGTGTTGTTTGCTCGTCCCTGTCCTACACAAGTTCAATATTTTCCCTCTTCTGAAATTGGTTATCGTTGCTGGTAGTTTGAGTTTCTCGGTACATTATACGCTCATATTATGTTATACAAAATATACTATTTCATCAAATTACTGAAACTGTGTCGGATGTTAATATGCACGTTATTAAATGGATAAAATGGAACGTGTGGGCTTAATATTGATGTTTTTCTCATAAGGCTCAGCTTAATTTTGACGTATGCCATTTCGCAATAATCAAATATTCACAGAGCAGCACATAATCGTGCTCATCATCCTTTCCCTAATTCAGCAGAAAACACCTACACGGTAATTTCTCTCGTTTAACCTTTCCCCATGTGTTTGAGTGAGCACCTTACTTCGTAGTAAGGTTATTATATTATGGACTGTGTCTATGCATATTTGATGCTATTACCTAATGTTATTTGGATATTTACCTTAAGATTTTAATTTTAGTCTTAAACAATTATTTAATCACTACGCCTCCAGCATTGAATGGGCTTGACTGACTTGACGAGAGAAAGGATAGTATGATAATATGAATATTATGTGCAAACACGGTAAACATTGATTGTTTACTTTTGATGAAATCGTTGGGAAATGTGAATTATATGAAGACTTGATTCCGGATGCTTT
Organism: Orchesella bifasciata; assembly: GCA_034697805.1. Classification (NCBI taxonomy): domain Eukaryota; kingdom Metazoa; phylum Arthropoda; class Collembola; order Entomobryomorpha; family Orchesellidae; genus Orchesella; species Orchesella bifasciata. The sequence goes on from JAQGAP010000070.1 coordinate 6,936, forward strand.
CCAACACACTCACTCATTCTCTAAATATTTCTCGGGTTTTCATCCTATTCCGTTCTGCTACATTGCCTGACTTTATTTGACAATGAGGAAATTCTTCCCCGCTTTCCTGGAAATAATTTTATTCGCGAGTATTATCTCTTGCTAACACACACAGATACAACATAGCGTACACACTCCTACATAAAACTATAATATAGGAAATTGAAATTGCACTGTAATTGAGATTAATATGCAGAAAATGTATTCAATTCCGAAAACCTCTGGAGGAGTGTATGTATGTACAAAATATACATAACGTTTTCTGACTACAACGAAGTAAGTAAGTATTAATGCTAAAAAGATGAAGCTCATTCTGACTGACAAGTGAATGTACACAAAACTGAAACCTCCACAGTCTTCCAATGGTAAAAAAGAAGATCAACTTTGCTCATCATAACTAACATGTTTTGTGTAATGAAATCTTGACTGTTTCAACATCCAAGGTTTGCTTTCTCAAATATTGAAACCTCTCATCCTTCCTAATCAAATATTTTCCAACGGCAGACTTCAGAGAAGCCCTTTTGGCTTTGTTATCGTCAGGCATACATCTATCTACTATCTAGGCTGCAGTTTTATTGTATGTATGTGTTTCAGAGTCAGATTATGTGAGTTGGAAATGCCCATCTTTCAATCCTCGGATAACCTGAACCAACACGAAGGCAGTTTTCATATTCGGCCTTGATCTGTAAAATCATTTAATGCTTTCTATTGTGTTTTCATAACTTTTCATTCCCCCTATTAAATTATCGGTTTAATAATCATTATAATTGATGAGAAATTATTGACCAGTGTGTTTTGAAAATGTTTTTGTTCTTTAAATATGTACACTAGTTGCATTTTGCTTTTAATTGATGACATGGTTTTAAATTCTAAATGAAAGCTATGATTTAATTCCAACATTAACAACCGGTGCTACCATGTAGTAAGGCATTTTCCTTAAAAACATAACATTTTTCCCCGCATAACAATTTCCATGCTTTGGGAACCTGTTTTCATATCTATTTAGGTTCGACAAGACAAGCTGGCTTCATAGAGCAAAATGCTACTGTTCCTGTTTTACGTTTTTCCTCTCTATTCTAGTCGCACTCAACACACCATCAAATATCGCATCACATCCGAAAAGCTTGGTGATATTTACTTTGTTGATTTGGAGGATGGGAGGAAAATCGATTTCTCGGTCCTTGACAAAAGTACACAAAATGTTGAATGGAACAGTATACAACTGAGCAATAGGGACAGCGATGCGGAAAAGGTATTTCTGTTCTCTGCATATTCTCTGCTGCATATAATATATACTTGCATGTTATTACGTGCAAGTAAATTGTATATGAAACGTCAAGGTAGAAGGAAACGGTTTCAAGGTATTAACAAATCTGTTAATGATTTTCTACGCAAGCTAACTGATTTAGTAATTAACTACACCATATAGGTGTATTCAAAAATATTGCAGTATCTGTGTTACATGTTAAATGAACTTAATCGATTCACATCAACCAGATTTATGTAGCACAAGAGTAAATCTGCATGCCCCAACGGCATCGAATTAGTGACGTTGTTTGCTAGAGACCAACTAGTTTAAATGTAATGTGTTTCAGAACAGCAAATTAGAATGTTTTATTCGAAAAATTTAATTCAAATGGAGATTTGATATGATTTTTTTCCGTTTACATGCGGAATATTGTTTTTTCATTCAATTCCAAAAGTCAAATCTAAAGCTCATCTCTCAGCATAATATGCGTATCAATATGGGATTTTTCAATTGACAAAAGCTCATAAAGCTCCTTTTATTATTTGAGATCGTATTGATATTATCACATTGCATTACATACATGCTTACACCAGTGGAGTCAGAACAAGTTTCTTGTTGGTCCCATTTCTATATGAGCATAGTAGAGCATAGGATGCGAAAAATTAGAAGAAAAATATGGTATAGCGAGAAGAGGTAGATAATTTGAAATGGTTTTGAGAGTTAGGCAAGAAGGGAGAACGAGCGAGAGCACGAGGAAGGACGGAAGTGAATAATGGCAGGGGGTCTACACTCGAAAAGTAAGATCAGCCTTCTCCAGTCGAAGAAGGAGGCTGTCACAACTTCTATCTTAGCTCCATTCGTTCCATCCCCATGCGCAGGCGGAGCAACATTGGTGAGCTCAACTGAACGTTGATATAACCAATGTTAAAGAGTAAAGCATCAGCTAGAGCGGATGAAATGCTGTGTCAAACTAATGTAGTTTTATCATCCGCTGTATACATTACTTGGACATCTCTCTACATGTATGAATGTATGCATAAAGCATACCTTCCCGTCTGTATCATCAAATCAACTCACCCATTTAGTCCATGTGGAGCTGCTGAGTGCACAGTATAGCCCATGAGTGTAATGTAATATTATGGATATTACGATCCTTTTATTACTTGGGGAATGACCAATGGTAAAAAGCAATTGTGTTTTACGTGAACGCTTTATACGAACAAAACCTTTTTAGCTCGTGTGTGGAGCAACTTCAGTTGATGAGAAGAATGAAATTGAGGAAAACGCTGTACCATTATAAGAGTAATGTTATGTGTTGAAGTTGCAATATCTGGCTCTTCCAAACACCAGCACTTTTACAAAACGGGCACATGAGTCACATTCACATACTTTATATTCAAAGTTGGATATGGTAGTAGCCTGAAAGTTTTGGTGGAGGAATGGAAAATGTGCATTTTTTGTTGTTTTAGTACAGAAAGGCCATATCCATTCAAATCGTATTGGAGTCATGCTTCATATAATGGAGCAAACTATCCTGGTTTGACCATGGAGCTCTCTTACTTTGCCTTTTTTGCTACTATCCTATCTATTCATGCTCTAACATTTTTCCAGCTTTGCCTCCCTTCGTTTTATACAACTTCACTTGAATACTATTCCAAATTCGTCAGTTTGCTTATGATGTTTAGCCTAAACATACATATGGGTTGTGTACAGACCCACGTGCACTGTTTGTTTTGACAATTATTTTCTCTCTTCAATTCACTCAAAGTATATAATATAAGAGAATAGAGAACTACTCACGGGTTTTGGCCTGGCCATTCTTTACTCTGTTGCATTTTCCGGCATCCTCCGTGTAAACCAAGGTAAAAAAACGTTTTTTCTAGAGGGATCCATTGTATATTACTGTATTTGTGTTGCTATTCTCATGCCATTAATTTTCTATTATTCCTGTCCTTCCTTCACTGCTTTCATCTAATCTCACATACAAATTACAATTCCGAAGGGAGTCCGCAAAAGGAAAAATAAAACGGTTTGGTTGAACACACGGGTATTACGTATATGAAGCTATTTTGAAACAAATGTTGTAGTTGTAAAAGCTACCTTTCGTTTTATTAGGGCGTTCTGTTTCTCCAACCCCCACGCTTAGCAAATCACTCTGCTTGTAGATATTGTAGAATAAACCCAATTTGGCACAACATACACAAACAAAAACGAGACATAAAGTTGAGAAAACAAGAAATCTTTTGTTACGAAAATGGTACGTGTTGTACACACAGAGTTAAACTAAAACGGAAATCTTGTGTACTTCTGGCTGCAGCATGTGCAAACATTTATGAGTATATATATTTTCCTTAAAAAGAGACAAGAGCAAAGAAAGGACGAGAACGAGAGAAGAGCTTATTGACTAAATAAACTTGCAACCACACGCCCAAATCAAACTCTTGAGAACATTTAAAGAGATCAATTCTCACTATTTTCTATATTTATAATGCACAGGTTATTATACTTGAGTACACATATCATCATCACATCACCGTGTCTCCTCATCTGTTACCAAATATATATGGTTATATCAGTATAAAAATACTATCGTCATCATCAAAAGATACCAGGAGCACGGGTGGTAGTGGTAGTCGTCGTGATGGTGGTGTATACTGCAATGTGTACACAATTCGGAACGATGATGATGACAAGAAAGAGAGAGAACAAGACAAATATAGACTTTAGATTTACATTATTAGCACAAATAAAGGAGAAAAAAGGCCTGTTGATTCCTTCTGATTTTTAGACCCTGTTTGAGATCAGGATGCGAGTGTGTGAGTAGTATGCATCTTTATCCAAAAAAAAAAAAATCTTTCAATCATGATGATAGTTATGTTGTTGAATTTGATTTTTGTTTGTTTGATCCACACTAAAGACTGACAAGTGGGTTTATTTCTCTTTCAAATGAAAAGTTTTGTGTACTTATTAAATAGCAAGGTTAATTTGATCATTTCACCATTCCAAGACTGTCGATTTTTCTCTTTTGGGGTTAAAAAAGATCACACTTAAAGTTTTATCAGTTCATCTTAAAAAATGGTCTTTGCTTTCACTTCCAATCACACCACACTCATATTTGCTGTTGATATTTTTTCACCAGAAAAAGTTTTTGATTGGTTTGTTTTAGCTTTGAGATGATGATGATGATCATCATCATCAAGTAAGTAAATATTTAATTTGGGTAAAAAATTGTTATACTAACAAAAATACTTTCTTTCCTTCATTTTTATAAGAAGAACATATACGGCTGTCTACCTCGTAATATAGACCTCGGAATCGGTGTGAAGTTTGATTTGCGAATAGAAAAAAGCTTTATATAGATACCTAAGCATGTTACACCGATTAAAAAACTGTCGAGTTCACTTGATTTCCCTTTGTAAATACAGACTCTATATAGCTATCAAAAGAGAAAATTACTTTTACCTGAAATTATATCTTTTTTCTCACATGCTCATTTTTTCTTTCACTCCTCATCCATCTGAACTACTTGAGGCAGTCTGTGGATAATGCGTATAATAATAGGTACACGGCAGGCTTGTGTATATCACCGTATGATGCACATTGCAAGAACTAATATTGATATTGACACTAGATTGTGTGTTTAATTTTGTTTTACTTTTGGGGATAATACTATTTATGCTACTTGTTGCTGATACGGAGAGTACATACTCAACTTACGTGTGTTTATGTTTGTACTGGGTCCTGATTGAAAAGTAAAACAACCCGTAGCTTTCACTTACTAATTTACATACAAAAACTCCAGCAAAGTAAGTAAGTAGGCAGACAGCAGAAAAATTAGAGGAGGTAGGAATCATAATAATCAGCAACAGCATCATCATCATTGGCGTTTTGTTGATACTTTTCAGTGTAAATATTTTCCGAGTGTTTTATATGTGTGCTTTCATTCTACTACATAATATGTCTGTGAGAGTACACACACATATTAGAAAGGTAAACTTGAGTATTTGATGATGGGTGAAGGTGAATGATACGTACACACACATCGTGGTGAGTACGCAAAGCATGTTGACGATGTGATTATGATGGCACCAAGGAGAGAGTAAACTACTTAAATCCGAAGGTAAATACCAATATTATTCTTGTGCTCCCTTTGAATTCATTAAGAATGCACATGTTCGTTTACAAATGCAAAACCCTAAAAATGCATCCCATCTCCAAACAAGAATACATAACGAGACTGTGTGATGAGAGACCGAAAAACGTTGGAGCTGGAATGCATAATTTTTGCTTCATTTTTAACTAGTATTGATTGTTTTGGCTCAGCAAGGAAATGTCATTGACTGCGACTTGACAAACTCTAATGCATTACATATAGCACCAAAAGATAATGATTTTTTTTGTAGAAATTACAAGTTAGTTTTTAGTGGTAGTCTTTACATGGTGTACAAAATAGAAGGCAAGATGAGGATGATAGTGATGATGATGGGAAGTTCTAAACGAACTCAGGCATCGCCTCCCATCCCAAGCGGTGGTGCAGAGTCTAGGATTTTTGATACGGATATTGAAAGATAGTTTGAAAAGTTTGTGTGTAAGTTTGTACAATGCTCATGTTACACGTAACATGGTCCTTCTGTCCAAACGAAACCACATCATCAGCATCATCCACTTCTCCTATACGATCCGTTTTATATACATACCGTTTGTGTGTGCAGCATTATTATTGAGTGAGTGTCTAGCGAGGTGAAGCAAACGAGCTGAGCGGAGCTGGGAGAAGAGAGCTACACACACGAACGAGCGAAGCAAAAGCAGGTTTTCTAGTTTTTATGCTCCTTCCTTGTCTAACATTCAGTATTGGTTGGTTCGTAGAGAAGAGGCTTGTTGAAAGGAACAGCAAAGGGAAGACAAGCATCACGAAAAAAGTGAAGCTGTGAGTCTGTGAGTCGAAGTGAATTTGAGTATATCCCAAAGAGAAAGAGAGCAAATACTTACTTTACTCTTTTAGAAGCCAAGCTATCACCATCATCATCATCATCAGTAACATCAACAGCCCTGGTGTTTGTCTCTCTTGCATTCATTCTATTCTTCTATTTTTCCAGTAAGTATACAGTTATATCAAAAGGTATAAGCATTAAACGCATAGCAAACTAAAAAGTACCATCACTCTCCTCTCTCTCAACAAACGAACTAATAATACAGCAAATATAAACATTCAACATTTACAAAAAATTTTTAACTCAAACTTTCTCCTTACCCGTTTCCCACTTTTACCCGTCTCTCTCTCTGGGTGTGTGTGTGTTTCTTGTGTGCTTAACTATTATAAGTGCAGTTTTGTAGAAATAGTGCAAGCAGGGAAATAGAGGGCAAGAGAGAAAAGCAAAGCAAACGAATACAAAGTATATATACTTTTATATTCTTCTTCTTGTTCCTCCACAAATATATTAGTTTTTTAGGACATCATTGCCATCATCATCTCTATACTTTATGTATACATATCCATACTAAATAGGAAAAAAGTGTGGCTTTTCTGGTTACTGACTTGACTTGACTTAAGTTGATGTATGTATTTATTATCATCATGTGTGTATATTTATTTGGTTGTGTGCGTGTCTCTGTTTGTATGTGTACTTATTTGTGTACTACTCTACTCACATCATATATATATTATAGGTTGTGTGTGTAGTAGTTAAAGAGTAGTCTCTTACTGTTTATCTCCACTTTACTTCATTCTTTGCTTTACTTTTCTCGTCTTCATTCCCTCAAAAAGCTTTGGCTGACTCTGACATTGCATTATTATTGCATTGACAAACATTTTTGTTAGCTTTATGAACAAGTGAGTGTGTGTTCATTTCACTTCTCTCTCAAACACACAAGCTGTTTACCTGATACACATTGAACTTCATCAGAAGAGGATCAGGCAAGAGAAAGAAAGGCAACTAAAATTAGGATTATCCATATTGGAATATATACTTTGTAATTGAGTCATGGTTGCAGTAAGCAAACAACGACTGAACACACTAGTAGCTGCATTTAAAATTAGTACAAAACCCCAGAAATAACTTCAATTGCATTCTTTTAGTAAAAGTTGTTAATATGTTGAGTAGTGCAATGGAAAGAGAGTCGCTCTGTTCTTTTGTTTCCCACATGCAATCTCTATTTACAAAATTATGCACTTTGGGTAAACATTTATTCTAGCTTGCTTGCTCGCTACCCTACTCTTCTGGCTCTGTTCAATAATCTCACAGGTATTCATACTCATTCAGAGATGAGTTATTAACGACCTGGGCAAATATTATTGTTGTTCCGGGGAAAACATTTGGAATCGATATATTACTATGTGAAGTCTATGGTTAAAGTGTAAACATTGCTCATAAAAATCTCCTAATTGATGGCATGCATACAAATTGACAAATGCGTAAAGAGAATAAATAATAGAGTAGTGTAAAAAGATACGCGATTTTGAAAAAAAAACTCAAGGTTGACACAGTTTTATTAAGATTAGTTTGTCAAATATACACCACGCACAAAAACTAATATTTAATATTTATTTGTTTCCAAATCTACTCTTCAACTTGTTTTACATTGCCCACTTGAATAATGGTTCATTTGTTCTTGTTTGTAAAATAAAGTGACGTATTGATACGTGACCTACTATAGCTGGTGCCGGGCGGGTGTCAGAAATAAAAATATCGTTGTTTGTGAGTGATGTGGTTGGAGTAGTATAATGAGCAAAAAATCATAACGTTATTGCACAATCCGTGAAAGGATGTTTTGTATGATTCCTTCCACAGAAATATTCAGCTCATTGAGAGTGACTTCAGATCACCTCATTTAACATATATTGTATAAATGCATAAATGTATAATACATTCATTCATTCCAATCTTTCTACGCTGTACAGCCGTAGGAACAAGATCATTTTGTTATTTTCGGTAGTGATAATATTTTTATCTTCACATGCGTTATTATAGTTTGTCCAGATTGATGTTTATCTCGATCACGCTCTGACTCCACTCAATTAGACAGGCGTCGCATTGCATATTTATGTACCTAAGTATTTGAAATCGCTCAATGCATTCTTTCCATTTTCACACATTTCCATTTGCATCTTGTTCGTAGCAGCAACATAGAATACATGATATATTTTACGTGGAATTGGAACTGGAACAGTCGCCCAGTTTCTTATCATCTTTTTCGAGGAATATAAAAATATTCTGCGTTGCAATTTTGCTCATCATGTTATTTGCCTGTAGGAGGCATGTGTGCTATTTAAGCAGTGATAAAATTCCATTCCAATGGGATGCAGAAATGCAGTTTAAACTGAATTGTGTGTCGTGTTTGAATTCTCATGCTGTGTACAATTGCATGCCATAAATGTAGCTGGAAATACACATCTATGTGTATTACCTATAGGTAATATGTTACTGATCATCAATCTGTGTTCTGTTTTTTGCCGACAGATTAGTTTCATCCGCCCAAGTCATCACGGAGTTTACATGTGCTGCGGTATTTGCCGAAGATTAAATAACCGCTTTACAAAGATATTTTCAATATCTCCAATTCATTCATGAGTGGTCAGCTATTTTCTCAACTCAAATAGCAGCGAATGTTCTTTTTCGGCAAGGAGTTATATATCTAGAGAGAAGGAAGGATTAGTATTTTGACGTTGTGTTGATGACTAAACGACTGTCATAAGGTTTTATTACACATTTTATCTGTAATAATAAGTAGATTGGACACTTACAACGAAATCAAGCACACTGAGATTATAAGAATGTAAAAGGACATAACGTGTAGAACGGAACAATTGCGTTGTTGTTGTGATGTGTTCTCATTGCCCCAAACTGTGAATGAGAAGGTATCCGTTGATGACAAATGTATGCTATACCCCATAATATTTGGTGCAGTGCTTTTCGTTGTTGTGAACGGAAAAATTTCCTGATATCAGCCTTCAGTAAAAACTGATAACGGCGCAGTTTACTGATATTAAAAGTTACTTGGAGCCAGCGAGATCCTGATTTGAAGTGACCGACGACGACACTCATCTCTACGTGAACAAACTGCAATAATAATAATACATGCATGAATTGATTACTTCATTTGAGAGTAATAACATTTTCTCGGAAAATCAAGTCATTTTTTGACCAAAAGTTGAATACGGTAGGCGTCCAGCGCTTGAGACTCTTCTTGGAACTTACTTTAGCTGTTTATTTCCGGTGGGAAAGCCTGTTTGGGGAAGGTACGTTAAATTCAAACACGTATTTATATTTGGAGGCAGCTTTTGAGACTTCATTATTTTTATAATTGTTTGTTGTGTTGTACTCCTGACGTGAAAGCAAATATGGCAAATAATATAATATTTTATATCTCAAATCATCACAATCAGACGCTACGTGTGTTATGATTGCTCTACTTAATGCAAACATCCACTTGTATCATCACACCTTCCCATTTTTGCTCTCTATCGTCCAGCTTAAGTAAACTGTGTTTATTTGAGTTGAAGCTTTGCATTTATCAGTCATTTACTCTTTTCATTTGAACTAACTCGAACTTAACTCGTGTTTGACTTTTTTCCATATAATATGTATACAATATTTATTATATGGATTCACCATTCACGGCATAACTAATATAGAATATTATTATTCTGTTGTTATGATGTCCAGTGAAATCAGAGCGAGTGAGAGTCAATGACGTCTTTCGCCACTCTGTTGTTTCATCAGTAGTAAAAGTCCAGACAAGTTGGTATAAGCACGAGGTTAAGGGAAGGGAATCTGAGAATGACTGATAATAACCGTGATACTCGTGTAGGTAGACAGACTCCGCATTATAACATATTTTTTCGTACCAAATATCCTGTAATTGCTTGCAAGATCACGTATTCCAATGGAGACGAATTGAAGGAAAGGTTGTTTCATTCACAAGTATTTATCTGTCAGGGCATATTATACTTATCAAGATCAAATCAGCAGAAAAATATATACTTTTTTAAAATTATGAGTTCAATAGCCGGAGCTTATGTATTTTATGTCCTGTGTTTGTCTGATACCATGCTTTTTTGTACTTTGCACATTCAATCCGAGCTGTATCGTATGTTGTGTCATTTGATTATGATGTATATGTCGCATGAAATACATAAATGAAGTGTTACAAATTCAGTTCCTATTACTATAATGCATTCCAGCCAGACATTGTCAATACACGAATTATCATGTTAAGAGACAGTGAACTCTTTGTTTTTCAGAAAAGAGAGAAGAGCTAGAGCCTTTGTTTGTTCTTGGGCCTAAAAGCAGAGCAGAGCATCACTAAACGTTTCTCTTTGAACAATGCACACGGGTGAGTAATGGAATTTGGAGTTTGAAGGACTTATCATCATCTTGGAAAAAGGATCGTTTCATCATACCCATCCAAACGTATGTATATTAGATGTGACTACTATTAGTTAGTCACGTTCAGCTTGGACATTTGTTTTCCTGGTACAGAAACTATTACAGCGTCAGCGATTTTTATTGGAGATATACAGCCTCTCACTCTACTACTTTGTGATCTGATGACTGGTCAACCAACAACAAAAATCTCTTCCGTGTTTAGTTGTTGATTACAAGTTGGATTGATAAAACCAAGTGTCTCTGGCATTTCAGTGCTCCAAATAAATTGAACAAAGATATGTAGTCCAGCTTTGTGTACTCTAGTGAAATCTCATCCCCAGTTTCTGCGCATTCATCAATGAGGAACTGATCTGATTTAAGCCTGCCTATATATACAATAACTCTTATGTAAAAACGTATTGCATATAATTTTGCATACAGAAAGGTAATTTACCACAAAAGTTCAACAACCAGTTTGCACAACAAAAGATAACAGAAGAAAGGTATTTGCGGACGACAAGCACTTACATTGAACTATCGATAATCCTTTCCTAAATGTTTTGATGGAATATTATGATGAAACCGTGAACGATTACAGATTTGCAAATCATTCACGTATTTTGACTCTATATCGTTCGGTCGTACGATTTTGCAAAGTAAACTTTAAAAGAATAATACTAATATTCATCTAAAATTGGTGAAAAGGTCATCATTCCCAAACAACGCGGAAAACGATTTGTCTGTGTACATAATTACTTGTTTATGAGAAAAATCATCCGAGTATAGTGACCACCGTCGGTGACACAGTGTTTCAATTTGTTATTGTGTGTTAATATTCATATTTTACCGAATAAGTGACAGTAAAAAAGGTTCAGTTGATTTGTTGAGGTTGAAGTAAAAACAACAATCAATAACTACTTAGAAAAATAGTAATAAAAAATTTTGTGAGTGAAAATATTTATAGGTTTACCTTGAAAATATTGAAGAAAACAATAATACTACGAAACAATTTAAAAGTTTGAACAATATTATACCAAGGTTGATTCAAGAAGTTTAGACGGTTCTTGTTTTGAACAAGTGTTTTAAAGATGGTTCCATCAAAGCTTTAAAACTTTTAAAAGTTTATTACATAAAAAATCAGTAAGAAATCTCGAGGAGAAATTATTATCAACTTCATCATGTTGCCCCAAAAGATTTACTCAGCTGAATGTGGAAGTAATGGGGGACTCCAAGGACAGTCCTCACTCTCCCCACCACCAGCTTACTTAATGAATTCATCATATGTTAATGCAAGTTGTGCCCAGTTTGGTTCTCCAGGAGCCTGCATGTCACCTCCAACAATGAACTCGTATGGTGGCATGGGATCTCCTGGGTCCGGGGGAGGCCAATGCATGAACGGAGGAGGAGGTGGTGGTAGTCAAGCTTCAGGTGGACTTTATAATGGCGTCAGTGCAATGAATTCTGCGGGCTCCTGTGACAATCTCAGCCTCAACAATGGAGGCGGCCCTAGTCCTACCTTGCAACGAAGTGGCTCCTCCAGTTTCCGGGATTCCTCTGTGATTTCAAATGGAATTAGCAGCGCTAGTTCTGCGGCAGCAGCGGCCGCAGCTGCTGCAGCGAAAAGTTATAGGAGAAGTTACACACATGCTAAGCCACCATATTCCTACATCTCCTTGATTACGATGGCTATCCAGGTGAGTTTTTAAAAATTACACGATGAAAATATACTTGATAGAATTGAAACCAGTATGACATTGAGCTAGGATAAGGGACAAGCTGTATCGCGCAGTGGCAGACTATGTACTTCTTTTGTACTACGGTATCGCAATGCCCCACTATGCATTATAACCAATATAGTATGCCTAGCTGGCTACCTCCTTTATGAGACATGCGTGGAGTGGATAAGTATCTTCTTCACAACCAGTGTTTCATTGCTGTTATCCATCCTCACAATCACAGTCCTCGTTTTTATCCTTCGTTTCTTCTGTATTAGCGAAATTGGAAAAGATTTCATATATTCAACTTTTATTTGTATATCTTCTCATATCCTTGAATATGAAATCAGTATTTCCGGTAGGCCATGTATATGCTTTTCAATCCATGAACAGAAATCGTGCGACAGGATAAAGGATAAGGAATCCTTTTTTAACGGTCACTAATGCTCAAACGTACCGTTTCATTTGACTATTTTCTGGATTATAAAACATTTAATTGCTCACCAACCGAAATTGAGCCTCAATTTTTACCCACAGGCTCATTACGCATAATTTTGTTATTAAAAATTTAATACCGTCATCATTGAAGCACAACTCCAAAGCATCATAATATCATGTTTTGCAGTTGGTTGACGCAAATTGCAATTATCTTCCAGGTAGAATATACGAACACACACGAAATTCTCTATCCCGGTGGCTTTCTACTGATAACAACTGAATATTGTGGGCATCCGATGAGATCATTTTTTATTTTCCTCCATTAAATAGATAATGAGAGGTATATATGCTAGAATGAGATAAATAAAACATGAACTGTAGTTCGCTGAATCATTCAAATTGCCACCCATTTCTTATCAGCTTCCTGCATTATGCACAATATCGCAGGTTGTTCACACACGACATTTTACGCCACAAATACTACTCGCATTTATTCTTCCATCCTAATAATATATAGATCCACTGCAATCTATACATGTAATATATATGTATACCTTGGACGACAACGTTAAAACTAAAATATTATTAAAAATTTAACGCTATCACCCAGGTAGATTTCCTTCTAGTCACTTTGATGCGAGTTAAAATACTGTTAAGTTTTAAGCAAATGATATTGATAATTAATTCAGGTAAACCACAACTTTAGGTAGTTTTAGGAAAACCATCCTCTTCGTAATAATGACCAATAATGACACTTTTATTTTAATAAATTAGTAACGATCTAAATACTAGTTAAGGAGTAAGCGGTTGTTATACACAAGAATCACAAATCACGCAATTTATCAAGTACAATGAAAACCCAAAGGGTGTTCGCTGTTGTGAACAATATCGGATCAAAATATCACCCGCCTGCTGCTGCTCCTATTCATGTTCATGATGAATATGCACTTTCTCTCATTTTAACATGCAACAAAGCAGAGGTTCGTTTCCTGTTCATTCGATGGAGAGGGGATGATCAAAGTTTTATAAAACGTTTATTCCTTTGACTGATGTTGGATGTGCAGTATAAAAAAAGAGAGAAGGCACTTTGACTATTGAAGCAATATGCGAATTTACATAAAGTGTTTTGTTTATACACACATAATACCTTCAATGTTTTTCCATATCCTCTAACATACACGTTAGCTTGGTTTGGTTTTTGGTATATACATACATAACATGGTGCACAATATTTTATTTATTACTACTGATGCAATCTGGAGACTGCCTTAGGAGAAGAATAAAAGTTATATAAATTGGTGGGGAAGGAATAGCATCATCATATCACATCACGACGGGTTTCATTCAATCCAACAATAGCAACAACCAGCAGAATCAGCAATAAAAGCGAATATGTACCGTCTAGGCCGAGGGGGAAGGAAAAGTGAGAAGGGGAAGTTTTCAAAAGAGACGATGATTTGTGATGAATAAATCGGTGCTAATTTGAAGGGAAGGGCGAAAGGGGAGTTGGACGAGTTCGAGCATTTTGGTTTGATCTCACAAAAGCTCGTGTGCGTTTTATACAGGTTTTCAGGATGTGAAACAGTTTTGTAACGCAATGTCAAAGGCAATAATATGATGTGGTTTAGGATGAAAGACACTTAATGGTGGAAGAAGATTCGATGATATATCATGAGTAGTTGTATCGGAATTCATGTAAATAGAGTTATAATTTAAAATATTTAGAAATGATCAATTTTAGGTGCATTTTACCATGTACAATTTCAATGCATTTCAATTGCAGTAATGCAAGCGAGTTATAATAAAAAACTTGGGATGGTTTGCATCAAATAATTTTAGTCGACATATTGAGTTGAGTAAGAACTGCTGAACTTGGAGTTTGTACCACGAGAGATTTTTATGAGATGAAGAGTTAAGTTGTTGAAGTTCAGTCGAGCAGAAGGCTAAGCTGATCCGCAAATAAAACGCAAAAATCCCTGTTTCACTTGTATTGTGCAGTTGTAGCAGCACCATTCTTGATGATGCCTTTCTGTTCATCACTTCATTTCAGGCATTCATAATACTTTGCCTATTTTATGCCTTTTGGAAACTAGACTAAACAAGCAAAAGCCGAAAATGTGATTTCACAACAGCGTATGATTTCTGTGCAAAGGGTAACATCGTACAAAATCCCTACTCGTAGTAACGAGGGCTTTGAGGACGAATTGTGTGTCTACATATGTCTGCCTGCAGTAAAATGCATAATATGCACACATTTCTTTGAATACAATCAATCTAGTCCTGAGCTTCTTTTTTAGCTGGGTTGAAAAACTTGATAAATACCCGGATTTCAGCTAGAGCTGTCGCTGTCACGGTGTGCAACCGTCTTTACTCCTCTCTGCCTGCTCTTTTGTTCATACTTCATGTGCTCTCAATGCGTATGCAAGCACAACACACTTGCAGAATACAAATGAAAATCTGGCAATAATGTGCCTTCAAAACGCTGCAAGCTGAGTAATAAAGGAGAAAAGACCTCTTCACTTCCTTTTTTAATCCTAGCTTTAGGGAAAAGTACTTGTCTGCTGACGTGTCTCAAGTATGTCATGCTTTTGGTTGAGGGTATATTTATGTGATACCATGTGTGGTTGTAAGGACAGATTTGCAGTTTGTGTAGTGGGCAGAAAGCATTTTTGAATAGTATGGCATACCGTTATGAAAGAGATTCGGTGCATATTATTCCCAACCATTTAGTAATATAATCTAAAAAAATAAAGACTTATAATATATCACATGTAAAACTGAATTTATGATTCAAGAAAAAAATGATTTAATCATCTATAAACACAATAAACTAATTGTATTTTATTTTACTTTACTGCCGTTGCAGAGCGCACCAACCAAGATGCTCACACTCTCAGAAATCTACCAATTCATCATGGACCATTTCCCATTCTACCGTCAGAACCAACAACGTTGGCAAAACTCAATACGTCACTCCCTCTCCTTCAACGACTGCTTCATCAAAGTTCCTCGAACCCCTGACAGGCCCGGTAAAGGTTCCTTTTGGTCACTCCACCCAGATAGCGGTAACATGTTCGAAAATGGATGCTACCTCCGACGTCAAAAGCGTTTCAAGGATGATAAGAAGGAAGCAGTGCGAGCAGCTCATCGCACAACTAGCGGTCAAGATCAACAGCATTCAATATCCTCCACTTCAGGTGGCAGTAACGGTTCCACAGGATCCCTAACATCTCTCTCGACAAATAACAACAATAACCTGGTATCCAGCAAGTCATCAAGTGGAAAGCACCAACAAACTCCACCTGGAAGCGGTGGTCATCACCAAACTCACCATCACAGTCACCACGGTGGTTCTGCAACCACTCCCCCAAGTTCCTTGTCAAGTCATCATGATGACGGCTCTCCAAATGGCTTTCACCATAGTCATCACAGCAGTCACGGAAAGCTCTCTGATCACGTTGGCCATCCTGGCCAGCATCATCCCCACCATGGAGGTGGAGGACTTCATCGTGGTCACGAAGGCAGTGGTCAACATCTCGAAGGGTTGATGACCCTCTCAGGCCACCCCGGACCTGGGAACCCACACCATCTTATGCACAACAATCATGGTACCAGCAAAGACCATAGTGGAGCAGGAAGCCCTCATGATGACGCAATCATAATGGATAAAATAGATAGTCTTGGAAATGGAGGTGGATCTGACTGCGGTGGAGCAGTTGGTGCCAGTGGTATTCCTGGGGGGCTACTGGGAGCAGCTTCTCATCACAGGTATCCTTTAGGTGACTCTGGTCAACTTCCCTCAATGCTTCACATGAGTCATATGACAAGGGAACAAGCTCATTTGGCCTATGCCGCTTCGGCCGCACAGGCCGTAGCTCATCCTTTCTCGATCAAGTCACTGATCCCAACTGAGGTGGGAGCAGGGAGCAAATATGCTACTGATTTGATGCATAACACATACGGAGGTTATTTTGGTGCTATCAACAATCCATCCGTTCAGGAGTCGCTCTACAATTCGTCTCATCTGTACCACCATTTACCTGCGGGAAATGCTTCATGAAAGTGGAGCTACAGTAACAGTAATTATAGTACTAATCCCAGTAATTACTGAGTTTATCCTACCATACAGAATATACCTAAACACCTCATCATTTTAAAACAAATTCTATATATACTTATTCTACAATTTCTTGACAATTTAACGAATTATCTGGTCTCACTTTCTCGGTATATTATTAATATGATATCCCCTTTGCATTTTGTGACGCGACAACTTTTTATATTGTACACATACTACATAGAAACTATTGCATTACTATAATATGTAAATTTGTAATTAGCAATCATTTTTTATCAATCGTGTGTCTAGTTAAAAGTGGGCTATGTTCATAAAGTCAAACAAGCCATGAGTTCAGCCAGTCATCCAAATATTTTAGAACATCTGAACTGATGCATGTTGTCACATCACATCAGTACCACTGACAATGAGTCGAGTGCTGCTCGTCATGTCATCATCATCCCATACAAAATTACCAAAAGCCATCTGAATGTTATAAAGTTGCAGATGTATTTTGTTGAAAGGCGATACAAACAAAACAAGGTTAAAGTTGCTCGCTAAACAGCAACGGACCATCAGAAGCAGGTGTGACCCATGAGCATACATACATTTTGTACTAAATTTAATTACCCATACATAGATCGCATCATATTCACATCAACATCATCACCCACAAGAGCGTGTGTTTGAAGCAAAAAATAGTACAATGGATGTTGTGGGAAAAGTTTTTTGTGGACTGAAACAGAATATGGCTTTAAAAAAGAACTACACACTCACACATCTACATTTTATAGTTAGATATTATTGACAGGCAAGAGAACAGGTACAAAAAACGCATATGAGTTGTACAGTATGGTACCGCAGTTCTAAGAACGGTTTGTCTGTTGAAGTGAAATCATCTAATTGAGTACTAATAGGAACTATGTGTAAGCTCTATTTGTAATGGTACCAAACAACACAAAATGTTTTTTACTTCACATCATCCTTTTGTAGTTATAACGCTAGGTCTGGGTTTCGATTCTCTCTATCTCACTTTACTCTCCGTCGCTCTCTTTGGATGTCGTAAAATGCAAGGGCTGACCACAACAGCGTTTGTTGTAAGGGGCGATGATAAATGTATTCATAGGATAAATTGACACTAATTTACAACTGCATACTTTCACAATTTAAAATGAAAAATATAACTGTAAAAAATGAGGAGCGTTGTTGCTGCTGCTGATGATGCATTATATTGTAAGCGTAACCTAAAACTGAATTTTATTCCTTTGAGACGTAGTAGGTAGGTATATGATAAGCTAGTTAGATGCTAATTAAGAAAAATAGCAAGTAATAACATGCAAAAAGAGTCATACAAAATTTAAGTAGATGTACTAACCACAAAAAGTTAAATGCTGACACGTAACAATATGCGGAGGGTTCTTTTATTTAAGAAGCAACGCATCGTATATAAATTAAAATAAAACTTAAGGCTTACAAAAGTAATATAATTATTGTAATTTAAATTTGTAATGCATAAAATAGTACATAAGTTTACGTACGTATTAGTTGGCAATTTGCAAATTTAGTGAGTCACTTATAAGCAAGGGAAACAGATACGAACCCATATATAGGATGGTTCTTTGGTGGGTGATGGTGGATACTTAATTTGAGCCGAGCCCGTAATTGTGGTTTTTTGTTGCATATCTTAACTTCGTCTCCATTTTGTAGCTTTTTAGCAAAATAAAAAACTATGCTAGTTAATCCAATTGATTTTTTATGCGTTGACAATTGACAAATGCAAAGTCATACAGACAGAAACTGACGAATATTTTTGCATAAAATACAATACGTGGATTGTGTCATTGAGCCACAACGGCATGTGTATATGTAACTAGACCCTATCTGACCAAACGGTTTTTATATTATCTTTTTTTAAAGTGAATAGAGCAAGCAGGAACTTTTAGAAATAGCTTGCTAATGGGGTGGGATGTTTCGATTGTAATTTTTTGTCTACTTTTTTTTCTAAAAAATATCGTACCAAGTATAAACCGAAGAGCTCGTACTATACTCAACCAACATTTTACCACAACGCTCAATAATTCTTCAACTGCACTTCAGCAACTGCCCCATCACTTCACCAACCATCCATCTGCATCGAAGAAAAGGCACATCAACAACAATAACAAAAAGGCATCATCACATCACACTTCACAAACCCATTTCTCTCCTGACATGGATTGCATCACTTTTTGGCACTCATTCATTCACCAACTCACTCACCATCAGTCAGACACAGTTAGTGAGACGCATTATCCGTATGTCTGTTCTTGTTAGCCATTTCCATGCCTCATCGTATTCATCATCGCGTACGATGATACCTTATCCATCCCAAACCTTTCAATTGCAGAGAGAGAAGAGTCGTTCCAAATAAGCACATTTTAGAGGTTCTTACAAGTCATGGGAGAGCCGAGCTTATATTATTATGTGCAGTAGTACAGGGACGAGCAGGCTCTATACGATAAAACATTTTTAGATGCATATTTTAGAACATCTCGAGTACGCTCAAGTAGGTAGGCTGGCTAGGAGCAAAAGGTAAAAATGGGAAAGAATGAAAAACTTGGCTTTTGGCTGGATTGGATGCTATTGGTGCATAAGTGTAGAGTATATAAGGTTTTAGGTATCACATCCCAATTTCATGGTTTATTGACGGTCACACAAAAAGTGAAACCTGAAACCGTGCAATATGTAAAAGCAAGCAAGCAACAAACCCACCACCACCATCACTTACTTATTGTAAAGCATTATCCATTTTTATTGAATGAATAAACCCCCCATCACCATCAGCCACAGGAGTGCACCATTCATACTTTTGGGTTTGTAAGGAACAGAACGGTGAAACCGGTAATGCGTCTTCTTTTCTCTGTACAGAATATAAAAGGCAGAGAGTCGATCGAAGGTATGGTTTTGTGTGAAGCTACACGGTGGATGGTGTAATGTCCTTTTACTCCTTGGTGTAATGATATAACAATAACAATGTAATGACATAATGGTATTCAGAGAGAGAAAAGGGCAACAATTTTATCTCAAAGTGTTTTGTTGTATTTTAACCTTGCCTAACTATCCGTGACAAATCGGTCACTCTTCCTGTAATGACATAACATCGTGTGTAGTAAGTATTCCTTTCTCCATTCAGGCTCACAGCAGGGAAAAACCGATAATGAATTTGATATCGTGTTATTTTCGCCCATTTGCTTGTATTTTCGCTAACATAAGTAATGATACGATAACGAGACTTTTTTTTAAATAGTTAAAATAGGAAATGGACGCTATTAAGCTAGAATGAAGCAAAGGTCACCCCCACGTTTTCATCACTTTGTACAAAATAAGTGTAGAATGAAATATGTAGGATAGTATTATAAAATTACCATACATATGTGTATTATGAATTTCATTTTTCTACTCCTACTGCTTATTTGTTCAAATAAGTTTTCTTTATAGTTTTGTACCCCAATTTTAACCGAAATTTTTCTACACACAATGGCAACACTTTGACTCTCTTTGTTTCGATCTTGATGTTAGACTTTCAAAAATGTTCCAGGTCTGATAATAATGATCATGATTTGCACACTTTTGAATGGCTTTAGCTTGTAATTTCAATAATTATTATATTACTATTTCTGTAAATAGGTAGTTTGTCAATAAGATGTAAAAAATATATAAATATATTCTTAAATGTTGAATAGATATAGACAATTAGGTAAGTACGCCTAACTTACATCGTTTCTTTAATATTTCACGTGCAATTAAAGTTCAAACTCGTCAGTCAGTTTGGAAATGCATCGAATGCGTAAAGTTATTAGTTAGTGATAGTTTTAGATACGTATATCGGCTTATTGTAATGTTTCCTTTCATGTATATAAATGAGCTACAAGCTACATTTTAAGTGTGTATATCTCACATCCGTTTTTAACGCATTTCCTAAAATATATAAGGGATGCATTTTAAATCGATAAAAATTGTAACTTTTGAATTGATTATTGTACTACAAATCAGTAACTTAATTTTAGCCGTACAAAACCATATTACGTAATGTACCAATTGTACATCAATTAAAAACTAAAATCTGTATAATATTACTTTAAGAAAACTTATAATCAATATGCAATTTTAATGAAACTTGTCATTCGAATATAAAATATTCTCTAAAAAGTTTGGAGTTGAATAAAATCCTATAAGTACGTAAGAACATTGAGTAATTCATGTTAATAATGATGATGATGTGATCAAACAATCCATAAAAATTCCACAAAGTCTAAAATTTTAATGCCAAATGTAGATGGATAACGGCATCGCCTTCTCCAAACAAAAATTTTCACACCTGTATGTCTCTCTCCCTCACAAAGCAATCATTCATTTACTTATACACCTGACTATTTTTATGCCTAACTCGATTCTTTTGTGTGAAAGAAATGTTTATGAGTCACGTTTCCGGTTTCCTCAGATCCTCACTCAGCCAATCTTTTATTTTCCTAGCTATGTGTTACATTCAACGATTCAACTCTTGCCAGCAGTTGAGTACCCGTGAGTTTGAAGGTTTACAAACAAAGCACAAATTTAATGTCGTTGTTAGAATGCATTTATCTACACCACTTCATTGTCACCATTGTAAGTGAGCCAGCCTTTATTTCATTGGTCAAAAATACTCATTCACGGATTATGTTATATCATTGTTAGAATCACCAAATGGTCATTACTACATTAATAATCTCCCCCATAAACGAATTCGCACCAGCTCAGCATAGCATAAAAGAAATCCATTGAAATTCGTCTGATTTTCCAATGTCCAACGATGCCCTCATGATTCGGGAAGTTCCTCTAAAATCAACAATAGTCAACCGCCAGACGCATGTTAGCAGTCCATAAGGTAATAAGGATAATTGCCACCTTTCTATTTTCATCATTGAATTCATTTTGCCTCAATTCTCACTCCTTTTGTCAAATATTACCCGTCATCTCATCTGCCACTCCGATCCGGTGATGTGATGAATTGAGTTGATGTTGATAATTGTAGGCGTGTGCAGGTATTCTACAATATGTATAATAAACGATATCCCAACTATAAATATATATATCTTTCGGATGCCAATTTCGTTATTAAATCATCTACCCCAGACCGAGCTGACTCTATACTTCATTGAGAAGGGAAGTGCTAGAGTAATTTTTCAGTGACACGTAAAAGCATGTCATTCTTTCAGCAATAATTTACTTTGCCGCTTTCCATCAACTCTTTCTTTTGCCTTGCTTCCATAATAATAACGGAAATAGCTAGAAAGAAGAAAGTTTGGCCTGCTATGCTCAATGCCTCAACCTGTCTCGACGGGCATACGCCCACTCATCAGTTAATGCCAACTTGTCTATGGTAAACGAACATTCATTTTGTCTCCTCACTAATTACTTACACTTATCTTTGTCTTGGGAGAAATCAATGGATGGGTGGGTAGAATATACTTACGTCAGCAAGTGCAACTTAACATGAGGATTTCACACAAGTCAAAAAATTACTTGTGAAATGCAAAAGATACGGGTACATCAATGAATCGAAGCCTTTATGGTTTGTTCTTCATATTCAGTTCGATTCGATCCTCCACAATTTTATGATTTTGTGTTTTCCTCAGTAACAGGAATAACTACAGACAATTTGTAGAAAAGGAAGTAATGAGAAGTGTAGAAGCTTGGATGATATTACATTAAATGTACGTAAAAGTCCGTCTAGTTTTATCTTGGGCGATTCACCGCGTTTGCTGGACAATGGACCTTTTCCAGACTTTGTTGCTAATCCTCATAGGTCTTCTAAGGGCACGAACTCTAATTCATCCATCTATTTCAACTAGCCTTCCACTCTGTCGAACAGTCATGACAAGGAGCTTTTAGGCTGGCGAATAAAGGCAACATAAAACTTGGTTGTGCGAGAAGTCCTCGCTTTGGAATATCAAGCAAGAAGATGAGCTTAAGGCAAGCAAAATACAGAGTCCACAAAACTCATGATGAGAACGATGATAACGTGCTTATTACTGCCATATACCACCAAAGTAATACTCATTGGGTACCTTAAGTTGCAGTCCAGTCCATCAGTCCACAACTGAGAGCTGACGGTATTGCTGCAGTGTTGGAAGATGATGATGATGATGTGGTAGTTTTGTAGAAAAAGCTGGTGCTAGGCTAGTGGTGGTGGTCATCATCATCTACTAAAACACACACGGAGAAACTGAACCCAAGCGTGCACTGTGTGAGTGTACATATGAAGAGGATTTATGACAGGAAAATCCTCAGTACATTTTACGCTACCAACCATCCTGAGAATTACTTACTTGTCAGCACGGCTTAACCTTTCTCTCTCGTTCAGTGTGGTGTAGATCCATAGGATCACATCACATCACGACAGGAACAAAATAACATTAAATTACTACGCCATGTGAGTATGAGTGTGTCATGGTTGGGTCGAGATTGTAAAAACCAACTCAATTACGTGTCCCTATTTGTTTATAACTATAACATAGCCTTCCCTGCTGATAAGATGGAGCAATCAGTATTATCCTCAATGCTATCAGAAATAACGTGTGCAAAAAATTATGCAACTTTTTACGCAGTCATTCATCATAACGTCGCAACCGCGACGTATGTAATAATATTCGACGCTGTCACGAACGCCTTTACTTTGATGACCAACTCTGAACTCAACTAAACTGCCAAATCCTTTTTTATACTTTTCACATCCTAAATGGTATGGAAAAGAACACGTACGTACGTGTGGAAGCCCAAACCTGAGGGAATAATGAAATAAACTCTCATCACATCCCTTCAATGCACACGTAGAAAGTTAACTTCATACAGTATCTGATATATTTCCTTGCTTTGTAAGCTAGCAAAAATGCATTTGCTGTATTTCAACAAATTATAATTCTATTTAATCCACAACTGCTCATTTATTACCACGATATATTAAACTTTAAAATGTTAAACAGAACATTTTAGCCGAGTGAAATCGCCATAAAGATTCAAATTCATTCTCTAGTAAGGCTTCACAGCTTACAAAATACATCTCTTGCTAAAAAATGGGTTCGTGAATTTCATGGGAAAGAATTTGAATAATTGATAACATTTCTTCAAACTGTATTTGCATTTTACACAAAAGCAAAATAATCGTAGTTTGAGACTCATGACCTGATACGGAGACACTGTGATATGAGTTGCACTACTATGAAGAATGTGAGAATGCGGATGTTATGATTTGGTGGTTATCAAACCCTAAGCTGTGATATCAACAAATCATACTTGATTGATGTACACATTGATAAGCGTATTATTAATGGTTCACATGTAGTTTGGCTAAAATAATGATGGTAACTTTCACACAAAAATAGCTATCAATTCGGTAAAATGAACCTATTGTAATCCATATTTTTTATATTAGTTTATCATTAAAATTTTTTATCCTCGCCAAGTTTTAGAAGCAAATTACGAAGATAATCGTACGAAGATGCTCGTATTGGGTAATAAATTTACAAAACTTTTTTTTTTGTATAAATGTTCACAAAAGTATCAAAGTACCGTGAAGTTTAAAAACATATGGCATTATATAAAGAATTCAATATGCATTATAGATATAATTGGCTCAGCCTATTCTTCTTAAATTTCTATTCTGACTCATCCCCATTTCTCGAAAAAATGACAAAAACAACAAAATGGTTTTAATGGTTTTACTATACGCGGCTAATACTTGTACAAAAAAAGGTCCCCAATTTTTATCAAAATCCTCAAAAATGACATTTCCCCTATTGAGTAAAATTGTCTTTGTTTTCTTTTCCAATTTCCAATATGATTCCACTTAAAAATTACGTTTTCTGTATCGAATGAGATGATCCTTTTATTGCAGGGACAAACTTTACAATGTATCCCTTTCTTCATATATTATAGCGTGACGCATGTATTTTTGTATGCCTCACAAAAACAACTATCCGCTATCTTATCCAGAGTTCAGGACAGGACAGACCATGCAAGGCTTACTACGTTTTGCATGTTTGCTCTCTTTCTTTTAACCGAACCTTTTCACTCTGTTGTTCATGTTCCCGTCTATTTTGTATGTAAATACTTGACAAGATTAGAAGAGAGGACTTAGCCTGAGCTTTCGAGGAAACCCTTGTAAGATGCACACAATGCTTGCATTGTATGAACACGGTGCATTATGTCATTCTCAACAGTTTTAGCATTTTATTCCGTTGTTTTGAAAAATAGCAGTAACAATCAAGCTTATCTTATCGACTGTAAAGAAGGAAACGTTGATACGAGGCAGATAATCAAGTTAGCTTGTAAAAGCAGAAGCTTTTTTCTGTCAGTTGTCAAAATATAAAGAGACAACGGGAGCATGAGTACACGATCGATTCCATGAAAGTGATACAGGCTTTCCAAGTTCGAGAAAAGATGACATGAAGACCTTTTCAAATATTATTTCATGCGCAGATGCATAGAAAGATAAAAATGCATCTTGTTTTCATGTTAGATTGTGTGAGATATGTCATATACCAAGTGAAATACTTTAAGATAGCGTATCTTTTGGGTAAAATTGCGTGAAAACACAATCCCTTCTACGATTATCGTTTGTTGATGCCGGCGAAAGAAGAGTGCACTGAATGATGCTACCAACTCCATCCAGCATCAAGCAGGTTAAAATCAATGTATTTAACATATTGATTTCAGTCAAATTTAACTTTCTTTGCAATTGCAACAAAAATTTAAACATGCTCGGGTTGTTGATTGCCATTTTTTGATCTCGTTCCAGATAGAATTTTATATGTGATTCAAGCACATATTTTCAATGAGTTCTTATGGATAAGTAGACACTAGTATTTGCAATGAGAAGTGGGATCCCGTGATATCCCATGAAAAAGTCGTCTTCGGCTAAAGTTAGTTTGCTCATGTGACTCATGAGTCCCAAAACTAAATTTTTCAATGTAATTCTACAATTTGATTTTTTTGTAATTATAAATTGCTTTGGTAACAGGAATTTTCATAAGGTAACAAAAAATTTCCGAGACTCGACTAGTTTTCATGAGAATCCCATAAAAATCTATCCCATTTAATTCTTTATCCGGGATCCCGTTTGCAATAACTAGTAGACACCAATGACCATTTTAATCTGGTGCAAGGCAGTCCAATTCTCCTAAGCGCTTTTTTACACACCTCTTTGCACTGCAACTAGTATATTTGCAGGCAATTGCTCATTGCATTCTTCGTTCATTCCCCTTCATTTCAGGGTATTTATAATACAGACACAAGTATGATGGGTCCTCAATCCTCATCCTCAGTGCTCTTCATTTCATACGTACATTAAGTAGTCAAATGTGTGTCATTTTTATTAATGTCCCCTTTTCAACTATATATAATATGTACGGTTCAATCTTACTGTGGTTTGGTTATGACATGACTTGATTGTTGTCGAGAAGTTGATGCGGAAAATTGAGCGTTTTTAAGTGACAAAACCAACTCATGTCATAAACCTCTTGAATGTAGTGGATGTGGATTGTTGTTCACAATAGTTTTTAGAGGAAAAGAAAAGGGATTTGCGGATTTATCCAGTTGGTAAGCGTTAAAAACTGCAGGCGAGTTCACAAAATTACAACCAAGCAAGCTTTGCGGAAGCCTGCTATTAAATCACAAACCGAATGATTTTATACCTACATAGTTTCTATGAAAAGTCAAAGTGTAAGCAGTATGCTTTAGAATGAATTTCAATTAATTGCTATATTCTTTCTTTACTTCTATAACAAGGGGCTAAGCACATAAAATGGGGCATTGTTTTACATGTGACCATACTTAACTTGCTGGCAAGTAGGTTAAAAATGTTATAAATTTTTTGTTGGGACTTGAATTAATGAATCAAATGCTACAAAAATAGATTGTAAAAGTACCTAAATAAAATACAGAAATGTATTTACATCAACAAACGAATGAGACTAGGGAGAGCGTAACAGTAACTTTTTATCTTTGTCCAAGCTCAAGTATGCGGAATTCAGGAAGTGGGATCAAGAAAACAGCATGAAAAGAATAATCCAATTTATACTCTCTACAAGATCCGTACCGTGCTAGCGTTATCTTTCCCAGTACAATATGGATTTTGTTGCCCACAACTTACGCATTATGCCCATTTAATTCATTCATGATTTTTTAGTTACTTCATGGGTGCTTGAAGGCATAGAATTCTTGGCTTAAAAGCTCAACCACTGACTAAAAATGTTGAGAGCTGAGGGGATGAATGTGAATGAGCATGAATACCTGTGCTGCACATTACATTACATCCTGAAGTTCTCTCCCATGAACAATACGGTACAGTTGGCTAAGTGGACAATGCCAGCAGCCAGAAATCTTTCTTTTCTTGTGCGGATGGTAGAATACAAAATGAATAAAATCCGTACAAAGCTTTACCTTCTTGAAGAATGAGATTCAGCTGTCTCATCATTTTCATCGCATTCATATCTCTACAAGAATGATCCGTAGAAAAGAAATTGATACCTATTCAATGACTGCCAAATACCCATACTCACAACAAGAGAAAGGAAAAAAAGCAACAATAAGCAATTACAGTCACCAGCACCCAAGCCATTATATTATGTTGTGGCTAATATATTAGTGTGGGGGCTCATTCATTCAGTATCACAAGCAGAGCATGTAATACAGAGTAACAATGAAATCCATAAGTTTAGCCTGCCTTTACCGTTGTAATCCTTTCGACACTGATATCTGGTAAAAAATATGAAGCGTAATTCATCCATCATTTATCTTACAAAGATAAGGATTCGCTCGCTACCGGAGATATCCTGTCGATAAGATCGTTGCGGTTGTAAACAAACGTACATAAGTTCTGCTAGCATCTTAGAACGAAATAAACTTATTTAATATGATATGATGTCGTGATAATCATTTCATTCCCTTTCTCTATTCATTGTGATCAGAGAGATCACTTTTCCCAGTATTCTCACGACTTTTCACATAGGTTCAACGAGCAGAGAGATAATGGCATGGTTTGCTCATTTGCTTCCCACGTCTGTAAATTGCAACATCATCTCACAAGAAAACAAACTTGTTTGCCAAGTCAAAAAAGTCGAGTTGACTTGATGAGATAAAGCAAATAGACTTATTTAAATTGTAATGTTATTCCGCAATTGGCACATTTGGAGATGAAAGGAAAGAGAAGTCGTGCTTTTCACTTGGATAAACTGAAAAAGCAAATATTTCCTTTTGGAACTGGTTCGTTCCGTTTGTCTATGAAATGCACACTTTATGATGGCACTTTATGATGGCATTTAAGAGGAGAAGAACCAAGAAGTGGCTGTGTTACGTTACACTGCATACATATGCTTTAATATCATCATCGTCATCATAATATTATAAATACTTTATGTCAAATTGCATTGCATTACTTCATCATCACTCCTTACTCCCGTCTCCTTTTCTTTATAATGTGGGTCCTTTTATATGACCACCTTATAAGCCTTTGTAATGCTCTTTTTTGCTCATTGCTATTGCATATTGCATAATGGGTTGGGTAAGCGTGCTGTGGCACGGAATTAAGCAAATATTTGCGAAGACTGCTACTTGTCTGCTGAAAAATTCTCACTGCCTCCTCCTGCATTTATAACGTTTAAATGGTTAGATGGTACTTCACGAACGGCTTCCGTTTGCCCCTTTGTGACAAAAGTAGGATAAGTATGAAAACATTCATACAAAGTAAAAAGTTGTAAGGGCGCATTCTCTGATGTGATGATGATGATCATCATCATCAAGACGATTATTATTACAAACGTACATAGAGAGTGTAAAGTGAATGAGTAAGTGGCTGTTCCGTAATGTAAGCAAATTAAAGGGAATTTTAGCGATCTGGCTGGAGCTTTGCAACATGCTGAAGAAATCAAACAAGATAAAAAGAAAAAAAAACGAACTGAATCTTTTCCTTTTCTTGATGTGTACTTTGAGATCAAGAAGGGCTAACTCAAAGGACTCTGAGATATGATGTGTGCTTTATGTATGTATGGAATTATCTGTATTCATGCATTTATTCCGAGAACGTTATATTTTGCTTATATTTGGTATAGAGTAGGATTTCAAAGATGTATAAAAGCATTTCTTTTAGTTACACCCATCAAGGTTTTGTAAATCAAGATAGACAAATATATTTGTTGCATATATGTACTTGTACTCAAACGCGTTAAAATCTGTTTATGCGCTAATTATATTTGAAGTCAAGTAGTTACGTTGCAATATAAGTACATAAAATGATTATGATTCTTTAGTAATACTTTTGAACACCGAATCAGAAAGGATAAGTTTGCAAATTTAGCTAATGTCTAGCTAGGCTGAATAAGGACAGGTGAATTGAATGTCACAACATCTGCGTCGTATTCCATTAGTTATCACCGCATCATACCTCAGTATTTTCGTCACTTCTTCTTCCATTTAGTTTCTCATAAACTAGGGAACTGAACCCAAACATAAAAGCTGAAAGCCCAGTGGAAACACTACTAAAAAAGCAAGCTAGTTTCATTCCAGACTGCGTTTTCAATGCTGTAGCATTATCATACAATTTAAGCATAACAAACCATCAGTTACATATATCAAAAGGTCTAAAGAAGGAACGAACCAAAAATAGCATGGAACTCAACAGTGAAATGCCGTCACCGTCCAAGTTGAAGCTAAAAGGTAGGCCTGAGACATGAGTTTATGGAGAGGAGCTCAAGGTACATTACGAAACGGACTTAATGTACATTGTATACAAGAATTTTCCTCGATTGCGTCGCTACATATAGTATAATATACTTTCAACGTGGTGCAATATCGTCATCACATCATCAAGTTTGTCTTTCTTGCCTGCTGATAAAATAGGGAAGCGATGATGATGACGATAGCTTGTGAATACAGAATAGCTGGTAAAGAATTGAACGAAACGAATGAACCTGGAAAATGATTTTCCCCATTTTGTTTGCACAAGTCTTGAAAGCCTTTCTGGTCGATTCATTCACTTCAGTCCTTTCGCGCACACGGCTCAAATGCAATAATGTAATACCATATTCACGGTATGATGATCGCACCTTATGCCGTGGAACTTGGGGATACGTTTACATGCACGTTAGCCAAACTTCTCCCCGTGCTCGCCGCTTACAAAATGCATTTTTTCGTTTATAAACTTGTATCTTTTACATTCGATGTTTGAGAGATGAACGTTATTGTATAAGCTGGAAATTGAAAAAGTTGAAAGTAAAATGCAGTCACGAGAAAACTAGCAAGTTGAATTGAAAAGAAGAGGAGAACTGAGCATCTTATGATATATTTAATTTAATTTTTCTGAAGCTCAAAGATTTGCCTTTAAAATTCTGCTCATATTCGATATATATTCGACACATATTTAGGAGGCAACAATAAAATTGACCAATCTTGTACGATGCTGTCAATATAATCGAGATTTAAGGAATCAAGGATATTAATTTTTTATATTAAAACCACGAACGTTATCCGGATATACTAAAATTCGAACCGTCCTACTATGTTGAAAGCTGCCACTTGCCACCTTTCTTTATCCCCAAACCTATTCTGCCAAGACGAGATGAAAGAAAAGGACCTGAGCCGGTTTCTCGTCTTTTCCCATCAATTTCAAGTGGGTACGATCCACAGGGGAATATCTAGTTTAATAAAACACGAAATCTGCAATCGAGGAAAAGAGAGGTAACAAGTAACAACAGAATAAAGACTTTCTCATAGGATACCTACGTGGAAAAAGTGATTTAAAGTGGGATCTTATTCCCTTCCAGAAGAAGAGAACCAGCAGCAGCAGCATGCACGATGTCAATGGTTATGTGTAGAATGTACCTAATACTTTCCCCATTTCTTAACAACCATAATGATAGCGGTGCATGGCGTGGTTGGTTGGTTTATATCGCTTGGCTTTCGACAGAGTTCACATCAAGTAAATATATATGCTCTTTGATGGAAACTTTGTCTAAAATCGAAAGAAACTGGTTGGTTTCCCCCTCCTTATCAAAAACTCCGATCTTCTTCGTTTTTATATGTATCCACCATTTCTCAACTCGAAGAATGATTGTGTTCCCGTTTCTGCGACTGAGGAAGTTTTCCTCAGTCATTGCAAGGGATACCATATATGCTATATGTAATCAAGCATACTACACGACATGTCAGCTTTAAAACATAAGATGTTTCATTACGTTTCTTGTGACAAGATGCATTTTCTGAGCAAAATCACAGACTTTATCGGGCTGCTAAACATTTTTGTAAAACGATATTTGTAAATGGTTACTTTTCGAAGAAAAATTATGCAAAGATCAAAATAGAAAATAGTGAGAACTCAAGATTACGTTCTCATGTTGCCCCAAATCATTGCAGCCGAATGTTTTTCTATTCTTGTTCCGTAATTTGTATAATGAAAAAAATATTCCGACGAATTAATTAGTCGTTCCATATGCCATACTACTTTTGTTAAATTTGGTTTGTTATAGAATATTGCGCAGCGATTTAAATTAAATAACGAATAACCATTTTACCTAATCGTGCTCCAGTTTTACAAGATTTACATCACTTATATTCTGTATCCACATGAATGTCACAGCGTATCAAATTTTGGAAAGAGTGATTTTTTGCCTCCCTGACTCGATGTGAAATTTCTAGATTTGTTTGCTCAACCTGTGAAAATTTGATAATAGAACAAAACACCATTTGCCATCATTGCATTACCTCGGCTGACAGCCACGCAGTCAGATTGAGCACATCTGTTTTGATGATATTGTTGCCTCTCTCGTTATAATACTGTTTGTTGCTTGTTTTCAGCTCAGAGCCTCCGAATAATCAAAAGAGTGACAGATATCTGGGAAATCATTCAGCAGGAGTGCGAGAGAGACCACAGTACATGCCACTTTTTTGTCCATACAAAGTATATACAAAATGGTCACAGATACATATAATGCTTGCTGCACAGATTTCTGAAATAGAATATAAATGGTGCTGACAGATTATATCAAACAAGGGACAAAACGGCTTACGTTGCGGCTTAAAATGCAAATTGGCATCGTTTGGCAAAAAGCTGACATAAACTAACTATATCCTTGGATGCATATATGTGTTTTGTTTTTGTATACACTTTTACTACAGGAGCCGAATTTGTGAATGAAGCCTTGTTACCAGAATCGGCAATGCGCATTACGTCGTAAAAAATAGGGATAAACCACTTTTTAATTTGCTTTGATGATTAATTTGCCTTTATATTGGGCTCAGTGAAATAATTCGGTGCGTAAGGTACGGGGTCGTTCCTTTATATATATATGCATTCTACCATGATTTTCCATTGAGTTTTACGCCCTAACTAACCCTTGCTCGCCCACTTTAAAATGACTAGCTGGACTTGGCTTGCTTTTATTGTGTATACAAAATTTTATGTAATATCATCATCATGACATACATTCATGTAATGCATACATTGTATATCACAATACAGGTAGGCAGTAGACAATGGTCAAGTCATGCAGCTCGTTATTTATTTTAGACCCTGTTCAATTGGCACGTGGCGGTGGGTGAATCTTGCTAAATAATGTAATTTCCTCTTGGTTTCAGTTTTGCTTTGTTCGTTCATGCTTATCGTTTGTTAGGTACAGAATTGATGCTTGCGTCATACCATTGTCCATTCATACGCCTCCGTGCATCTATTATCATAATTTTCGTGTGTCGTTCGCCCTAATGGATATAATCAGACTGGACATGCATATATACACCAAAACTCGCACCTGAGTGAACTTTATTCCGAAAATATCCAGTTTATGTACAAGAAGCATAAACGGATTCAGCCGTAGCACGTACTTTTTTATGGACCGAATACATACGAACGCATGTATTTTCCAGCGGATGTAGGTTTTGTTATCGAATTCTTACGAGATTAAATGGAAAATTGCTAATAGTTTTTATCAACAGATCCTCAGCATAGAGATTTGAGGTAGTGCATATACTTGCTCGGTAAGCAATCTAATTTATGCATAATATTAAAATTCTTCCTTTGCATGATACATTTCTGATTGAAGGTTGGCTGAAGTAAAGCTCTACCACTTGTAAAGAGAAAGATGGGCAATGTGCAGACAGCAAAGAATGAAGAATGGAAGCAACGAAGTAGAGATAAGTGAACTGATGCCTTTTCCATTAGATGACATAGCAGAAAAACCTCAAGTGTTTTTCAGCAAATGCCACTTGTCTCATACTCTAACTCATGCCATACCATTTAGAATGAGCACCAAGCAATAATGAGTCAAGGATCCACTTACTGAACCAAAGATATTTCATTTTGTGTTGGGAACTTAAAACGAATATTACGCATGCACGAAATTAATAAAGCATGAAACTTACTGGGTTGAAACAGTGCGGCCACACAAATGTTATAATTTAAGTTTAAACATACCATAAAAACTAAATTCTTAAGTTCAGATGATGCAAAATGTTACTGAATGTTTATTAAATCAATATTGGTCTATTGCGCCTAAAGTATTATGATTCCATTCTTCGCGATTTTAATAATTGACAGCCATCCCATTACTCTAATCCTCTTTACACATGTTTGCCCTTTCACCTGTGTATTACAGGCAGACCAGAATGAATTTCAAATCGTGGATGAAGATAAAATTTACTTTTTAAATTTATTTCCCCTAATTCGCTTGATAAACTTGTACCATTATGGACATGTTAACACTTCATAAATTTCTGCGTTGGTGGCACAGGAAATACGGGAAATACCTTAAGGATTAAGTGCACTTACACACATCCAACACATACCTCCGTATATGCCAACCAGTGGGAGGTCTTTCCTTGTCGGTGTCTACCGCACACCTTCCTCTCATCCCACAAAACTCTTAAAAGGGTACTTATCCTCGTTCTTAAAAAATTGCTTTCTCATAATAAGTCCAATCTCCAACCACAAACGCCAACACAAAGTCAGTTTTTAGCCCTTTACATACTTTACAACTTTAGCTCGTTTTATGACATGACAAACGAGCTGAACGACAATTCTGAAGGGAAAAATGCCTACGATTTAGTGTTCCTTCAGTGAACTGCGTGAGAAATTCGGAAAGTCATCATCATCATCTACATCAAATCCACCTCCTCCTTCTCAGTATTATTATTAGAATTGCAACTGCAAAATAGGAACAAGAACAAGTGGCCACAAGGGATGAACTCTGTGTGTCATGATGAAAATATCCCCCGTTCCTTATATCGCTTGGAGGGTTTGCGTTGTTCAAGTGGCTACTCGATTAAATTGTTTTCAACCACAGCCCCGGCAGCAAGCTCGCCACTAGTCATAACAAACTAAGCTGCATGACTATGTTTTCAGTTCGTTTCAAATATGATATGTAACTCTCTCTCTCTCTCTCTCAGTTCTAGCTAGAAGCAAAAGCAATATAGTGACACAATTACCATAAAATCCTGTCTGATCAGTGATAACCATGTAAACTCATCATGACATCACGTCAAACCAGCCACACGCTCTTTCATATCACTTCCCTCCAGCAGGAGTAGTAGTGTGGTACCCAGAAAAAGTGGTTCTGCTGAGGGAAAAAGCATTTTATGAACATTTTGTACAACTTTATACATTATCGTTTTTGACGGCGGTGGTTTGGTTGGTGGTGATGGTGAAGGTACGAGTACATTGTATTCAACAAGGAAAGCAGTAGGTAAAGTATTACAAATAATATCTTGAGGCACCCTTTTGCTTTTTCCCTTTCCCCTCCTCCACATTGCAATATAAAAGACTAAAAGTAAGCATGTGCATTACGCCCGTGCCGTCATCGTGAGTGAGTGAGTCGTGTGTGGCTTGCTTGTCCATACTGAGCAATATCATAATATCCTTTGAACCAGCTCTCTTTTTACGTGCTTTTGCGAATGCTACACTTCTTTACGTTGGAAGCTTGAGGAGTAATCAAACAGGATTGCATTTTTTTGAACAGATAAAAACTTGGGGAGAATTGAACATCGTCGTGTGTCGATTAGAATGGATTCCCGTTTGGTAATTAGAAAGCAGTTTACATCACAATTTCCATGAAAAGGCTTATCTAGTTAGTTCACACGATACTTAATTCATGCACCATCCCACAACGCAACGACACAAAACTCTTAACTCATTATGCATGCATGCTCAAGCTCAATGCTCACGTAATGGATGACATGCTATGAAGTAAAAAGAAAGTTGAGAAGAAATGGCGTAGCTATAAATTGGAAACGGATGAATTTGAGTCAAATTTTTAGAAAAATCTCATCCCGGATTGAATCATTTAGACATTTCCAAGAAAAAGGCACTTGATTTGCAGTTAAAACGAAAAATTAAAACTACTGGTTTGATAGTTAGGTTCACTGAGGTTCATATTTGTCAGAAAGACCCCGTTTTATGTGGACCTACATGCATTATGTACTTACACAGCTATGCAATCCAAGTAATGAAATGAAATAACCTGGAAAGAAAAAGTAATCTAAACGGAGCAAGTAACAAGAGTTGAATTATTCAAGAGGCTTTCAGAGATTGGTTGCTTTTGCTCAAAGTTATATACCGTCAAGAAGTGCCCAAAGGTTACTCTTTCCCACGTTATTGTACTTCCGTCCGGACAAGCCCTGTTTGCTTGCATTGCATGGTGATGATAATATGCCTTCTGCGTATGCCTAAAATCACGAGGAGGATGTTGAAGAGTGGCTGAAGCAAAGGACGTAAAAAATTGGAGCCTAGACTGGTACCACCACTATACTCCTATATGGCGGATCGGTGTGCTTTATGTTGTTGAGTTGAGGGAGCAAACACAGTGAAAAAGGAAAGATAGTCATTTCATCAAACATTTGTTTAAGTGGCAATCTCTGATCAAACGATATGTATGAAATTTTTACATACACATATACTTGTGCAGTGTACTTTTAAATTATATTCTTTGCACTAGCTATATACATATATCTGATGATGCTTATTATGTGGACTTTCTTCTTTACGGCAGTCGCAGTCCACGTAGGTAGGTATAAGCATTTTTAATGGTAATAGCAATAGCAAATGTTTGAATGTGTATGAAATGAAAGCATTTTGAGCTGTCGTCTCTCTCTGTGTGTCGGTAAAAAGGTAAATCTTTCGTTTTTGTGAATGTTGTTGAAGGAGGAGGAAACCTGAAGAATCTCTTATAAAGTGGTAATGTCACCATCATCATTCTCGGGAAAAGGTTTTGCTTGGCTGCATCAACCAATTTAACGAGTAAATATTTACAACGAGCTTATTATTCCTTGCTTTATATACCTTATAAGATTATACCTATCCCAAGTATACGAGCGAGAAAGCTTGGGCATATATGTATGGATGCCGGTGTTGTAACAAGGTTCGAGTCTCCTCGTCATTATCCAAAAGTTAGCTCTCATGTATTAAAAAGACTCCGGTGTGTGCATGTATATTTTCCTGTAAGTTCAACAGGCTTTTTTGCAAATATTGGAAGTGCAAATTTACACAGCGATTTTCTTTTGTAAACACATTTGTAATGTGTATCATTAGATATTAGAAGAGTCCCTTTTGTGGTATGCATCGCCTTTTGAGGTTTTTGATTATTTTGTATCTTTAGTTTAGAGAATTTGTGTGATGATATGATATGATGATGCTGCTTGCTTTGCTACTCTGCTCCTGAATTGGCGTAATACGAACCTTATGTGGCTAAAAGATTCAGCTTTCCAAGAACACAAACCAACCAGACGCGATGATGTATGAATAATGTCTTGTTTATGCAGAATCAGCTTTGCCTAAGTTGACATTTGACACCCAAGGAGATCTTTCATTATGTAGTACTAACAAAAGGCAAAACCTGTGAAAGCTAACAATCCAATGAACATACTTTTTGTTTGCTGTTCTCTACTAAAACTCTACTACTTCAACAAATTACTAGTTTTAAGTGGAAAGAGCCTATATGTCTCCGTTTCCACTATGCATACTCCAACAATAGGTTCATAAATATGCTTGTCATTAATAATATTAAGATGAATGTCAACTGTGCCTTATGAGTGCACATAATGTATTTTCTTGAAACTTATACAACACCAGTAATAAATGGTTTGGTGGAAATGAAGGCACTTTGGACGAATTTAACTTAATTATGAAATTACTGCCTCGAGTATAACTTTAATTTTTTACCACCAACGGTTATTGATCTACTCTAAACTCTAACGTAGTTAGTAATACATATAATGTGTTTTAGTAAAACATATACAAGAAAGAATGTAATACAATTGGAGATAAATTAGAATCATTTTTATATCTGACAACCTAGAGAAGCTAGGGTTTTACGAAGAGTGGGTACATTTTTAATAATTGAACATGTAAAAAAACTATAAAAGGGAAAAGAGCAAAACTTTCCAACCAATGTTTATCAGTGTAGAACATTACTTGTACAAAAAGCTAAAATGACTCAAAACGGGTTATAGGTGTTAGTAAAGTTGTACTAATACTTATCTTCTGATCCCTGGCGTTCATTGAGGAATCGCTGAACAAGGCGTTCATAGTTGTCGTCGACCTCTTGCCGTGTAAAGTGAGCACTCGTTGGGCTTGGTAGGTCAGCAGGAATACCATTCCCACTTCCCACAATCTCCACTGTTGCTGGATCAAACAGCAACGCAGCCTTCAAAATGACATCGGCGAATGTGCCTGGAATGTTAAATAAAATCATTCACATAATTGTAGTTGATAAGTATAGAGACAATGTCAAGAGCTGGAGTCATTAATAAACCTAACGATATTGTGAAAAACTCACAGTGAAGCTGACAAATTCTCTCCTGAAGCTTGTCTGCAGAAGTATGAATGGATTTCGTCACATCTAACATCTCCTTATAGCTCCTGCCACTGTCTCCACTTCCTCGGGAATAGGTCTGGGACAACATTGCATATCTCTGGGAGGACTGCTGTTGATTATCACTTTCAGAACGGGACCGGCGCCCATCACTCTTATCGCTTTCATTAGCAGCACGTTGTTGGGCACCTGCATCACATCCACTTCCATTTTCTGCACTTCTTCGGAATCTTTCAGCAAGCGGAATCCTAGGAACAGAAAGAGTGTCCACACTTCCCCTAAAATTGCTTGCAGGCGTCATTGGAATGCTAGGAGTTAACGGTACAGCATTAGCCACCCCAGCTTCAGCATCACTAGGTAACCGAGATCGAGGAGGAGGTAGAATAATACTGTCCACATTTTTAAAACTTGCAGGGACTTCGGTGATGATGACGGCATCAGCTTCAGCAGCAACGACACCAACATTGTTATCGTTAACAGATTCCATTTTGAAGGCAAAGTTGAAACGAAAAAGTAGAAGGCGAAATTGATGATTTTGCAATGAATGAATAACGTGTGGATAACTGGAAACAATTTATTCAAAGCAGCGTGCTCTTGAGAAAAGTTTTTAGAAAATGTCGCAATCAAAGAAAAGAAATGTGAAAACAGAGTAGCACACAACAAGCCAACTGAACAAAGATCTGATTTCTCTTTTGCTGTTCACGGCTTTCCTCTGGGAAAACTACGAACGCCGTCTTGTGCAAAGTTGGTTGATGCAAATGCATTTGCTTTTCACCTACTCAACTCGCGCGAAATTTCAAAATGCTCATTTTTTCCTATTGTGGCTAGCTTGACAAGTAGTAGATGACCTGATGCTATGCTGATTCAAATCAAATGCGTCCACTATGCAATATTTTCATGCTTATTTCAATGATAATGAACAAAATCATTAGGCATAATTCAATTTTAAAACTCAATGTCAGACATCTTTATTGACCAACTTCAAAAATGTAATAAAAACTTAAGTTGGACCGGCAGGGTTGCGGGGTCCAACAACGCTGCGGTGATTCTTGGCCAAATAGTCCGAGTGCTCCTGAATAGGGCTCTTGGTAAGTGAGGTCTCCTTCCATAAGTCAGGAGTCAAGTAGCCATACGTCTTGCCAATGGCTTCATAGGTGGCTTTGGCTGCAAGAATGATAAAATTTCATATTAGTTATTGTATCATGAATGATAAAAGTATTGGGAAAGATCAGAAGTTTGTAAGGTTATTTTGGCTTACCAAAATTGCCCAAAGTTCCTGTGCTTCCAGTAGCACAAGTGTAACAATCCTCAATACCTGCCATCTTCAAAAGCTTCTTGGGAACGGGGGCAGAAACAATGCCGGTTCCTCTTGGTGCTGGAATCAAACGCACGAGGACAGAGCCACACTTTCCAGTGACCTTGCATGGTACGGTATGGGGCTTTCCAATCTTGTTTCCCCAATATCCTCTTCGGACCGGAACAACGGAGAGCTTGGCGAGGATGATAGCACCTCGGATAGCAGTTGCTACTTCCTTGGAGCACTTGACACCAAGTCCGATATGTCCGTTAGAGTCACCAATAGCCACGAAAGCCTTGAAACGGGTCCTTTGACCGGCTCTGGTCTGCTTCTGGACAGGCATGATCTTCAAAACTTCATCCTTCAATGATGATCCCAAGAAATGATCAATGATTTCGAACTCTTTAATGGGAAGAGAGAAAAGGTAAATTTCCTCCAGAGAACGAATCTTTCCATCACGGACTAAACGACCGAGCTTGGTAACAGGAATCCATTCCTTGTCACTGTCTTTGCCACCACCACGTCCACCGCGCCCACGACCACGGCCACGTCCTCTACCCCCACGACCACCGAATCCCCCTCGGAATCCACCACGACCACCGGCTGGAGGTGCATCCGCCATTCTAAAAGACAAAAAAAATTAATAATTAATTTACCATCATCACAATTTAATTAACCAACACCACCCAGAAGACACAAAATCCACCTCTTATCTCCTCCACAGTTATCACCTGTCAAACTACCCTACATACGCCCAACTTAAAATCCCCCAAAACCTGTCAAAAATGCCTCATTTTTCTTCAAAAATCATTCAAATCGCCGCACCAACATCTTAGCTTGACACTACTGCATTTAGTTTACTAAATTGTACACTAATTAATATTTATAATTTAATTTAAAGTACTTACTTGTGAGTCTATGATATTGAATACAGTGGATCAGCGCAAGAATTGCTGTATAATGAACTCAGTATCCAAATCTACAAGGAGCTCAAGGGGAAGCACGGCATGCATGCCGAAAGCTTGTCATTCTGCGGGAATCATCTGCCCTTAAAATCCACTGGGAAATTTGAGACAAATGGACACATGCTTGTTTACTAGCAGCAGGTTTACATGCACGTGTGTATTTACGTTTTTCAGAGATTTGTGTCATCATCTGAAAAATCATCAACGTTTGTTTTTGTTATGATTCATTTGTTCCTATCTTTGATCTTATCAGCATCTGATGACATCATTTGAAGGTTAAATTGTTTCTATTCGACGATCGTTTGGGGATAGTCACGATATTCATATTGACAGCGGTGGGCGCAGCTAATTACCTTGATGTTAACTAACTGGAGAAAAGTGAATTAGTGAAAACGAAAAGGTTAGAAGAAGAAGATCCAAGATAAGATGAGGAACCTCAAGATAATCCAGAAACGGAAAAAGTCAGGGAGCCTATTTCAAGCAGGAGGAGAAGCAAGCGGACCGGAGATTTATTGTTTGGGAGATCATGGCTATTTGTACTTTTGCCGGAAAGGTGTTTTATCAAGATTTTCATTAGAAGAAAGCAGAGATGTGGAGATTCTTTGTGAAAGTCAAGACGTGCTTGGAGATGTTGTACAGATGCAGTATGTAGCGAGTACTGGGATAATCTACTTGAGGAATGAAAGAGGATCTTTCCTTCAGTTTATGGTGCATGACAATGAGGTAAGGGTTTTGTATGGTATTAACTTTCAAACTATTTAACATAGTATGCTCAATTTAGAGGATTGTTTCTTGAACGTTTTGCAGGTGGTCGAGTTGTTCCAGAGTGAACAAGGTATAGCGTACTTTTCCGTTTCTCCAGACTCTCGATGTGTTGCGATTGTTACGAAGCAAAAGACTTTGTTGCTGCTGACACTTCCGGATTTGGAAACTCTGACACAGGAAGATCTAGTTGAAGCAGGTGACAGTAGTAGCAGTGAAGCTGACGATGGTGCAGTGTCTGTTAAAGTTGTTTGGAGAGATGATAGCCACTACTTTGCCGTGAATTACAAGCACGCTGAAAGTAAGCCTTCAGAAATTTGAGGGTCAAATTTCATTTCTCTGTCAGTTTCAATGATTAATAAGTAAATGTTTGCATAATATCTAAATGTGTCCCTTTCTTTAATAGAATATCAGATTAAAGTCTTCGATGAAAATGGTGCCTTTCATTCAAAAACTGAAGACGAAAACGTGCTCTTAGATTCTACATTAGAATGGCAGCCTTCTGGAGGACTGATTGCAGCAGTTGGAAAAACTCCACACGGAACTGTAGTTTCATTATTCGAAAGAAATGGATTGAAGAGAGCAGACTTTTTCCCGTATGAAGGAA
Organism: Orchesella bifasciata; assembly: GCA_034697805.1. Classification (NCBI taxonomy): domain Eukaryota; kingdom Metazoa; phylum Arthropoda; class Collembola; order Entomobryomorpha; family Orchesellidae; genus Orchesella; species Orchesella bifasciata. The sequence goes on from JAQGAP010000070.1 coordinate 48,297, forward strand.
AAAAGGAAATGTACGAGGATAACAAAGTTAAAGATCTTCAGTGGAACACGTCATCAGATATTTTCGCGATTCGATATGACAGCAAGGTGGAAATTTGGTGTAGGAATAATTATGTTTGGATGAGAAAACTGATTTTGGTGGGACCTGTAGATAATCCTCACAATACAACAAAGTTGATTTTTACAGCTTGGGAAAGGGAACGAAGTAATAGGTAAGAACTTATACTCAAGTTGTGTTATTTGATTAGTTGAAATTGTATTTTCTTTATGAACAAATTAAATGTCAAGCGTTTTGTGTTAAAAGGATTCATATAGTGGATGAAACTGGAGCATATGCCGTGTATGACTTGGCGTTTACATATACTTCAGGCTATTCTGAAGGCTCCTCCCTTGTAGCGTCTTGGAATGGAAACGGAATTCATTGTACTCCGTTCCAAAATAGCTGTTGTCCTCCACCACATTGTCTATTTCAGGTATACATACTTACATACTAACATACTTTCCTTTGTAAGCGAAGGCCACGGAATTTATAGTAATGGCGATTATTTTATTTTCACTCAGGTCAACTCTGAAACGGACATCAAAGCAGTTATCATTCCGGAGTTCTGGAATGGAATGCTTTCTATATGTTTAAACGGCGACTTTACATTCTGGAAATACGATTCAGATGGATTAAAACAAATTAGAAAAATTTCTGTTCCTGATTTCAATCAGTATGCAGAAAGCTATGATTGGCTGTGGCCCACTCGAAACAGTCTCTGTTGTTTAGTGAATGGAACGCTCGCCGTATTTGAAATACAGAGTGGGGACTTTGAAGATACTAGTCAAGACATCATAATAACTGCAAAAACGATGATGTCACTAAATCATAATGTGACATCAGCTTTCCTGTTGGTTAAAAATAAAGAAGATTCCAACATTCTAATTCAGTCTCAGAAAGGTCTTGTTTTCAAACTAGATTTGAATGCTGAGGATAGTATTCCAGTTTGCAAATTTCCACAAGTGTGTACGCACTTTCAAACTATAAACGATACGATTGTCGTTGGTCATGATCCTTTAACAAGAAAACTGATGATCGGTTGGTCAAAGTATCCTGATTGTGATCCAGTAGTTATCAGCAATGATTGTACATCATTTACTGTCTTTCAAAATAGCCTCATCTACACCACAATTCAGGGATCTCTGGAGATACGAAATGAAGTTTATGTAACAAAATTGCTCGAGAAACATATTTTGGGGAATGAATTTAGTAACGAAGAGGAATCGCAAGGACGGTGTACACGAAAATGTGAGAAGGGATCACAGATTGTTACTTGTTGTTTAAACCAAATGTTGGAACCATCTCTAGTTCTTCAAATCATTCCAAGAGGAAACCTTGAAATTATATATCCAAGACCTTTAGTCATTAACAATGTTAAAGTTCTCATGAGGGAAAATGAAAACAACAATCGGTACGATAAGATAATGTCTGCCCTTCGAAGACATAGGATTGATTACAGGGTATTAATTGACGAAATGAAGGTGCTGGTGAATGAGCAATCGGATTGTAGACTGGAAGAGTTGTTGAAGACGATGGTGGAGCAAGTTAAAGATTCACACAGCCTTGTACTTCTTGTCACGGATTTGAATCAGGACTATGCAGATTGTATTCTAACAATAAAAACCATTTTGGAAGGAGTTCTGGAGTCAAATAAAGACAACAGAATGTTGCACGTAGAAGAATCTTACCTAGCTTCACTGGCCAAGTTGGGGCTACTAGAAGAAGCTCTGAAATCAACGTTGATTCTTGGAGAAAGTGAAAATAATAGGGAACTTGTTCAACACAGAGTGAAATTTTTGAGGTGACTGATTTGACGAGTACTTTATACTGTGATGGATTAATTAATTTAATTGCAACTAATCATGTAAATTTTTTATCCCATAGTTTCTACTGCGATAATCCAGATATTTTGTTTGACACCGCTCTTGGAACATATGACCTTGTTCTTGCATCCCTTGTTGCTGACTGTTTGGGAAAAGACCCCAAAGAATATATCCCAATTTTAGATGGGTTTAAATCAATGCTTTGGTGGAAACGATATTTTAAGATCGACGATAAGCTGAGGAGGTATTCTAAAGCTGTGATAAGCTTGGTTCGTGACCAACGGGTTCAACATGACGAGATAGTCAAGTATATGGAAAGGCATCGCTTGTTCACTGACGTCATCACATTTTTAACTCGTAAAATAAAGTATGACGAGGGAGGTATGGTTGAACGCAGTGGAGATGATACTGGATTGCTTTTGCGTGAGGCTCAATCTTCCTACGCACACTATTTAGAAGAACGAGGCAAATTAACCGAGGCTAGTATTCTCTTTCGGGACGCTGAAAAACTTGATAAAGCTGTGGAATGTTGTATCAAGTCTGGTGATTGGGAATTTGCTTTAGAAGTAGCATATCAAGGCCAGAGTAGTGCAGATAAGATCAACGATATCTGTAAAGAAATTCTTAATCAACTGGAGGAGAAAAAAGTAAGTGATAAAACTCTTTCTTCCCACATGCATATTAATTAGTAGAAGGTTCCATATTTTCAAATTCTTCACTTGTTTTGTGATAGATGTACAGTGATGCTGCTCGCTTATGTGAGACCTACCTTTGTGATATACAACAGGCGGTACATTTTTGGTTGAAGGACAAAAAGTGGCAGAAAGCATCAGTATTGGCAATGAAATTGCCGGAGCTCGGAAAGAACTTTAGAGATGAACATATTCGAAATCAGTTATTAGACACATGCACTGAACAAATGGAAGGGGTGGGACAAACCATAGAAGATATTTCATTAAAGCTACAGCGACTTCGTAAAGTTAAAGAGATTAAAGCAGAACGTCTTTTAGAAACTGGTGGAATGGGTGATGCATTTTCCGATACAGAAAGTTATTTGAGTGGATCTTCTACCAGTGGAAGCATAACATCTTCCAATATTTCTGGGTACCTTAACCTAAACCGACTAAACGCAAAGGTTTTGGTTAAAATGATCAATGATAATCTTATACTTATATTCTCACATTAGAAAATCATACCGTTCTGGAAAAAACAAGAGGAAACTGGAAAGAAAAGTGTATTCATTGAAAGAAGGTTCAAAGTACGAGGACTTGGCTCTCATTGTGCACTTATGGATGTTGGTTGATAAGATTCAGCAGGAGACTAAGCAGGAAGTGGCCAACACAATTGAGAGTTTATGGAAATTCAACCAGCAAGAAAATGCTATTTCTTTGTGCTCATTGCTTGAGAAATTACTACTAGATGCTGATAAATGCGTACAGGAAGTTTGGAGTGACCCTATAACGGATGAGATTTTAGGTTCGTACAAGTACTACACTAACAAGTATATAGGTATGTGCTAGTCCTTTCAGCATTGTTATTTTAACCGTTTGATTTGGTTTTTCAGAGAGCAAATACAAAATACCACCAGTAGCGTGGACACCACATTGGAGTAAACTTGCACTGCATGAACCGTCTTCAAAAGCTACCACACGATAGATAAAGCTAATCAAGTTTAAAAAAATTTGTAATGTAGTTTTATTTTTATAAATACTTTGACGGTATTAGCCAACTTGTGCATAATGCAAAGTGCAAATAAAATCCATATTATAAATTATTACTTTTAATACAGGTTCGCTTTATTATACTGCCTTCGTAATACGAAGTTCGTATGCAAATACTCGGCAAGTTATACATTTTTACATTGAAATCTCTTAAAAAGCTAACTATTTTACTACGATATTTAACAGTTATATGGATGGTTACCAGATAAGTCATAAAAATAATCTATCCAAAATGAAAGAGTGTCTTGTAGCTTGTTCTGACACAAGTAAGTGGTAGCGATGCTTTTATGAAAATATTCCGTGCAATAGTTCCATACCATGATCTAACATATCAGTCACAGCGTCAGCGATTCTGTATTCTGTGAGCTGCTCGGCTGTATCAGCTCTCATCCTCAAAGTCCTTAAGATCTCACTTTCCATCCATCGAAAGACTTTCTTCATAAAAATTTCACCTTTAGTGCAAAACCGCAACACATCTTTCTGATGGGCATGTGATGCCATGTTATGGATCCTTTGTTTCATATCTGTCTTAAAAAGCAATGTCAGCTCATCTCGCATGCAGATTAAAATACCTCGGAGTCTAGCTGTCGTATTGTTGAGAGACACGGTAGGGACGTTGTTGTTGTTGACATCTTCTAGTATACATCGGAAGTCAGATTTAACTTCTTCAAATACATTTTGTAAAATTTCCATACAACTGCCGTCTTCATTGACTTTCAACGCCTTCACTGTACGCAAGTGAATTGCTCGTAGTCGAAGAATATAATATGCGTTTAACTTTCGTTGGCTTTCCTTAGATTGGAACGAAGATGAACTATTTCTTGTGGAGGTGGAAGTGCTTTCCAGACATGGAGAAGAATCCATAGTGTAAAGTCACGTTGACAAAAGTAACGCTTCCCCGTTCCCGTTATTCGATTAACCCTATGAATGATCCAATATATGTATGAGTATGATTTGCATAGTCCAATTTCGTATAAATGAATCAACTTTAATAAAAACTCTATACTAATTGCTTGAGGTTTAGTTGTGTTCCACTTCCATTGATTTATGTCAATGATGTTGTTAAAAATTGTACAGAAAATAGAAACTAATCCTAACTTACCTTTGTTTAGCTAGTCACAATCTCGTTGTTACTCTTCCAACTCTCGGATAAGTAATGGAACATTTTGGTCATGATTACATGAGTGAAGCGTAAATATGACTTCGACAACTAAAACAACATGATTAGATGCTTTCAACTTCAAAACAATATTAAAATATATATGCATGCCATCTAATTTATCGAGGTCACATGAAAAATTTGCAGGAGTTACGCAAAGAGTTTTATACCGAGGAAACAGTTATTTTTATTGTTTTACGTGCCAAGCCTATGTACAAGTGTGCTCGTAAGCTTGCAAAATCTTCACTGCAAAATTTACGATGTAAGTTGGAGTAAAATCTTCATTGAAATTCACGAACATACATATTAAACATTTACTATTTCCAATCCAAATATAGCTGCATATATGCAAGTGAACAACAAGGAACCTTGCATTTGCATCCTCCATCCTTAGAAGCTTTTTATTGCCCATTTCTACACGTGTGAAATAAAAAATAATCCGTTCCGCTGAAACGGAAAGCATCCTATTATTAGTTTACTCGTACTACTACAACTTGACATCTCTCATGCATATTACTGATTGAAAGCCGAAAGCCAGCTCGATGCAGTGAGTAATGTGATGTATCTTTCGCAGTATTAATTCCAAATACGTGATTCTCCTAGTCATCCAATGAAGATGTGGGTACTTTCTAACGATGGTGACATTAAATTTTAATAGCTTAACGAACACCGACGCTGTTTTTACGGCATTTTTCAATTCTAATTTAATAGCTGGGCTGATACCTAATACCTTAATGATGAATGTGTAGAAGGCATAGGATAGGATAAGGTCATAAAGATTTTATGGATGTGAGGTGAAAATGACTAGTAGAAGTAATTAGCAATTCAGTGCTTAGATAGATGACTAAGATGACATATATATATATCACAGTGGTGTTCATATTCATTCTTATTTCGAGAGGAGGTTTTAATGAATCTCAATTTTGACACTTGCATATAAATTAGAATTGGTCTCATGATTAAATCAAGCCCACGAGGACATATTATATATACAAAAACATTTTTCTCAAACTTCTTGCAAATGATATGTGTGTATTCATCTCTTCTACCTGTAACAAAACTCAGATTTAATGACACCTTAAACAACTTACGATCATATTGCTATCACGGTACGATAATTCGTAATATATTCAACTTGAATTGCTATTAAAGGTATGATAGTTAATTTTTCTGCACTTGACTGCGCTTATTAACCACAACCATGTTGTTGACGTAGCAAGCATTTAGCTTGGATAACCTAAAAAGGACTTTGATGTATTTAGGGATAGATCATTGCTATACACAACTTTTGGTTGGGGTATTGTGATACTTATATTCTGTCAAGTAACTGACTACGATGAGTGAGTGAGATTATCCATTGGTGTGATAGTAAAATAATTTAATTGCACTCATGAATCACTCTTTTTAATCCTTATTATTAATTTGTACTATTATAGAACAGGCGATGCAACAAAGATATGTATGGGTTAACTGTACCAACATAACCATTTGAACACCTTTTTGGCTTTGTTCGGACTTTGTTGCAGCTAAGCACTGTCTCACTTGTCTGTAATACTACGTAGTACTAATGTTCGTAATTTTTGGAGAATTTTATTAAATCTCAATTTTAGAAAAGTACATTGTTAAAACATTCATCAAAGTAATAATCAAATTATAATATAAGCAAATCATGGTCGAGGTAGAGAATTCAGAGAGGCATGAGACATCCGTAAACAGCTTTATTCCTTCACCTAAAAAAAATCCACGTGATGCTTGGTGTTAATCCTGAATCTGTGATATAAAAGTTTGCCTTTAGTAAAAGAAAGGCAGAAAATATATTCCGATTGCTTGCTTACAGGAGCATTGAAACAATTGACCAATTACCACTTAACAAGCTACGTTCATTAATGTTATAAAACTTACCTTTTAGATTCTCAATGAAACTCAATGAAACCGAACTAATTAAGAACATAGATTTACCTACAGTATGTAGCTTTAATTTGATGACAAGTTTAGATGTACCTTATGGGGCGGCAGTTGTTGGTGCTGCTGAACTGGCTGGAGCCGCTGAACTGGCTGGAGCCGCTGAACTGGCTGGAGCCGCTGAACTGGCTGGAGCCGCTGAACTACCACCCGGTGCCGCTGAACTGGCTGGAGCCGCTGAACTACCACCCGGAGCTGCTGAACTGCCACCTGGAGCCGCTGAACTACCACCCCCCGGAGCTGCTGAACTGCCACCGCCCGGAGCAGCAGTTGTGGTAGTTGTAGTAGTACTGGTAGTTGTTGTTGCTTCACAAACGTAGTACGGGTTATGAGCAAATGATTGACAATGACAACGTAGTCCATTGTGATACCAAATTGGACCATGAACGCAAGGGCTTTGTCCTGGCTTCTTAGTTGTAGGTTTTTTAGTTGTAGGTCTTCTTGTAGTGGTGGTAGGCTTCTTTGTCGTTCCTGTCAAAAACCAAAATGTTAAAATGCTACTTCAAAAATATTTGCCAAGCTCTTTCTTCAGACATAAATCTTACCACTTGCAGCACCACTAGGTTGACAAATATAACCGCAGTGACCCCAGCAATGGCACCTCTCTCGAGGTGGCGTCAGTGTGTCATAATTTGGTCCCGACTTACAACCCTCATTAGGAACCCCTACATTTTGAAACAATAATAAAACTTCCTTCAAACTTTCTAAAAGAAATTATCAGAAAAATATATGTATTACGCATGTTTCTTACATCTTCCACCCGGTGGGAGCTGAGGTGGTCCTTTGCAGGCAGCCCAAACTCCACCCACAATCGCGATTGCGAAGAAAGTTAGGACAAGATTTGTCTTCATTTTTACCAACGTTTTAAAATGTACCCGAATGACGTTTATAGAAAGAAGTTATCTTCGTTTATATGAAATGTTGGGAAGAGACCCCGAAGTGAATTGCTGACTCCAAATAAAATGAAGCCCATTTTATACTCCAAATCAAATGAAGCCCATTTTATACTCCAAATCAAATGCATCTCATCGTCATAAAAATATGCAACACAGTAACCCAAAATCTGTTTAATTGTCGTCACAAGTAATATAGATGTCAGCGAAGAATAGTGGTGATTCATATTGATTGGTAAAACTTTCTAGACCGAAAAACGCAAATTAAGTATTATATTTGAAGTGAGTGCAACAAAACGGAAATTTGTAAAAATGACGTCAGTACAGAATTTGAAAAGAAGTCATTATGCATCACATATAATTAATGAGTTTAATTACGTCAGTAGTAAAGTAAGTGGAAAATTTTGAACTACTTCTTTCGTTATGTCAGCCGGCCAGCCCAATAAATCAAAAAATATTCAATTGTGTCCTTATTTCCTTTATCTACAATGTTGTCTGTGGTCTGATAATTATTATTTGTACCTTTGGTTCATAACCAATCAATCTAACTAACAATTCAAAAAATACTTACTTTTCTGGCTGCACCATTAATACAACAGCTTGATTCTAAGTATTGGTGGATGAAAACTGGAATTTTCCAGCTCATTTGTCATTCATGGATCTGTATGATTGATTATCTGAATCTATTCAAAAGAGCAGATGCGAAAGATTCCAAAAAAAATTTCGACATAGTCAATGTTGCTTCTGGAGAAACCGCATTGCTAAATGCTACCAACAATAATTCACTTGACTTTGACATCCATTTGGATATGCATTTCGGTAAATGTGTGAGGTAGGTCAAAACGGTCAGAAAGTCTGTTATATTTTTATTAGACAGTTTTCAGCAAGGATGACTTAAATATGGAGGTTGCAGAAATCAAGAAATTAAACAGGACAGATAAAAATGGAAGAATTAATGTAAAACGAATGAAAGAATATTAGAAGCCCAAAAAACGCTTTTTCGGCTTTGTCTATTTATCCCAAGGCATGTGGCTATTGGGGCATTTATAGATGCGGGGAAATAGAGAGCAGGACCGAAAAGTAAACAGATGAAGATCAAATATTTTATTGTGTTTATCTTTATCGAAGGTCCTGCAGAGTTTTAAAGCTGCATTGACTTAACACCATGATGTAGTCGTGATAAGCAAATTAAAATTTACGATAACTTTTTCTTAGGTGTTCAGAAACAGTTTTGTGATCGTTCCGTCAGCTGGTCAAGTTCTGACTTCCGATTTTTGTACAAATCATAATGTATTGAATACTTCATTTCCTGTAAGTACTACTTGTGAGTGCTGATTGTAGTTAAATTGTTAAATTTTCTGTTTTTATTTTGCAGACAGGCAACTGAAGGGACCATTTTGCAATTCGTGACAATGCTGAGGATAACCAATTTATTGCGATTTTCCGGTGGAGTTGGTGAAGCCATTACAAACACGCTGTCCAAAAATGCTTGTGTCATATCCGCGCAGCAGTCAGTCCAATCTCGCGAATTTCATTTGAGTTTTAATCAACTTGCGAGATTCAAGGAGCATACGGAGGAAAGGCCGAAACCTGGAAAAGGAACCTACTACCGAAGGGATGTCCATTACCCGGAGAAATACACTATTAAACCTATTCCTTACACTAACATGGCTGGAAGGGATCCTAAGACTGGTGAGGATATTTATTGTCTTAACTGTTATTTTAAAAAGTGTAAGGAAACTTTGTATTGGCGTGCTGATAGTATTTTATAATGTTTTGTTTGTATGCGCTTGTAGGCCACGTAGTTGTTGGAACCCTGGGTGGTGGTATCAAATTTCCTTTCTTGTGGGTTGATTACAAGCGATATGTCCCAGAAGGAATGGAAGGACCTTTGATAGAGAGAGTTAGTAATACACTATGTGGAAGTTTGTAAAAGGAGAGCAATTAAATTTGTGATTCATTTCATGGCTTGGTTTTTTATCTAGGTTCTACAGATTGTATATGAGCCTTCGAGGACCGCCCATGTGGCATTGGTGGGCTATGCAGATAAATTAAGATATATTATTGCTACCGAAAATATGAAAGTAGGTGACATTATAAAAACATCAGATGAAATAACAAAAATTGCAGGTATGTTGCCCAACCTATTCCGAATGTGCTTAATAATTATTACGAATTCCATCCGGAAACAAATATTTGAATTGATTATATCTAAGAATTGTTAAGGATAAATGAGAGTTTTTTATTTAGTTCGAGCCAATGAAGGTGACGCCTACCCTCTCGGTTCTCTACCCGTGAATACAATAATATGTTGTGTAGAAATTCATGCAGGAGAAGGAGGATATTTTGCGAGAGCTGCTGGAACATGTTGTAAAATCCTTCGCAAAGTTGGCCAACGTGTTGTAATAATAAATGCAACAAAACGAGAAGTTTCACTGCCTCAGAATTGTATGGCAGTTGTAGGTATGAATGGATTGTCATTTTAAGTTTTAAATATCATAATTATTGTTGGTAAACCAGTACAATTCCAGTTTTGCCATAATTTTCTGATTGAATGACAAATTGATTTCTGTAGGTCGTGTTTCAAATGTTCTTTGGAACACTGTTCACATTGGAAGCCCGAATAATTTAAGGCGAATGGGATATAGACCAAGATCCGGTTTGTGGCAACGGAAAACAGGATATCACGGCAGGAAGATTAGGAGACCTCCGCCTTGTAGAGAATACGTTACGAAGGATCAACTTCCAAAACCCGTTCCTAAAATTAAATTAACCATGGACCCTGATGTCACCCATACTTATTATAAGCAATACAGAGGGACTTATTGAGCTACTTGCATCGAGTTGTTTGGCGTTCAGTTATATTTTGTAGCATGTTTGTACCCTGTACGGTTGATTGTGTGTTTCTCAAACGAATATAAATAGTATGGTAGTATGGTCGATAACACTTTAAGTATGTAAATTAAATATGATTCATTTATTACAATTCTATACTCTTGTCTTATACTATGATTACAAGAATATTTCACACTTTCGATGAAAATTGTCCAATTTGCATTATGCATTTCCCACACTAAATGTCTGACGCTGATCGCAACAACTACAATAAGAGCGGCTGCTACAGGATCTCGGTTTGGTTTGGCAATTGGTTAAATCATTTCAAATTCATAAATCATATGCATTTCACAATCACTTAATGATCCTGCATCAGACTACAATTGCCACAAAAAATATATTAATTTTCTCTCCATCTTTTCATTAAAAGAACGCCCGTAGAATAATATGGATGAATTCATGAGATTTTAAACTGTTTTTGATAAATGACGACAAGAGCAGATACATGTCTAAATGTGTACACGTATTATGCCAGTAATGTTACTAATCCTGTATCGCATGATTTCTTGAACTATTGATAGCGGATGTCCTTGATGTTGATGATGATGCTCCATAATTGCATTTCATGAGGATTGTGGCTAACTGTATACTTTGCTGCTAGAATCCACATATCATGCACCGAAAGTTAAAGTACCATCACGATTTCATCCATGATTCAACACAGAAACCAGACGCAGGTCCAGTCCATACATATACGCAGGTTTAGTATAAAGTAGATTCACTAATTCTCGATTTCATTTGTTTATATGAACGATGTAACTGAATGTGTACAAAATTCTTTCCCTTGTGCATGCTCTTGCCCTTTATCTTTATCTATCATGACGCTGTCTTAAAGTTCACACAGTCGCAGACGTAGACTTTACGGATCGCGATATGATAATTCATGCGGTTTATCATGCATGTAATCCTCTGGAAGAGCCAAAAACTGGAGATAGTAGATTGGGAATGGGTGTACGTATTTTTTTAAACTATATCTAATATGTTACATATGCCGACGATTCCTTTACCACGAGTCTTGGTTCATGTTTTCGTGAACTTTCATTTCATACATACATACTCCACTGTGAACTTGTGAACATGTTTATGATTTTTATGAAGCAAAAATAATATGAATATGACAGTACATTTCTGTAGGTCAGTTTGTTACATTGATCAAGATTTCTTCTCAAAATCTGCTTGATTTGATTATAGTATTGGCTCAGTTGGTTAATTTCATATACTCATTCAATGAAATTGTGTTCCATTCCATAAGCATGTCACAGAAGATCTCAATTAAGTAGGCGGAGTGGTGGCTAGTGAAGTGAAACTTCATTGTCCCTCGCAGGTCTGGAGCATCTGGGTTAAAACGGCAGAAATTATACCGGTGAACCCGGAACCTTGTGTTAGCAAAATGTTGTCTTTACCAGGATCAGAATCGCTGTGGATTTCAGCAGTTATTAGCGCCTTGCTATTAGGCATTTTTTACTACAATTCCTCCAAATTCCGCTACAATGTCAAATTCGCAATGTATATTTTACAAATGTCATGCGTGGCAGCTTTTATGATTCCATTTAGTTTATTCAGGCCAAAAGATGTGCGGAATATTCAGTAAGTTCGTGCAATAAGAGTATAAAGAAAAATGTTTATAAAACATGGATATTATATTGGTCTAACAAACAAACGTGGTTGACATTTTTTAGCTTTGGAGTTCCGCTAATGAAGTTACTTGGAAGATTTTTAGGAATACGATGGAAGATATCTGGAAAAGAAATCCTTAAGAAAGACTTTCCATGCGTAGTTATCAGCAATCATCAAAGCATGCTTGATACATTGGGTAAGATAGTGAAAGTTATAACGATTAAAAGAATATTTTTTGTCGAAATCAAAAAGTTCTTGAAAACACATACATAACAGCAGTCATCATCATTGTCAAACGCTTGTGAATCTTTCCATACCAATTTTGCAGCAATTGTGGAACTGTGGCCAACCATGTACAAATGTGCGTGCATCGCCAAGAAGGAAATTTTGTTCGTTTTCCCATTCGGGCTAATGTGTTGGCTTTGCGGAACCATTTTTATTGATCGCAAAAATCCTGGTCAGAGTCAAATGAAAATGAGCACCTCGACTGAACAAATTATTGCAAATAAGGTATAGTAAAATACCAAAAAACATGAGACCCACACCAGTAGAACTTAAAATTTTTCATAATGATACTATTGTCTATATTTTACTACTGAATATTTTGCAGACTAAAATTTGGATATTTCCTGAAGGAACAAGAAGTAAACAGGAAAACCTATTACCATTTAAAAAGGGAGCTTTTCATATTGCTGTCATGCACAAGTTACCTATCGTGCCAATCGTCATTTCTCCATACTGGTTCATAGACGATGAGAAAAAAATCTTTGGAACAGGTAAGTACTTTTTACACATGCAATCGGTCAAAAATACAACACAGCAAATTTTATTTATGAATTATGACACGATTTTATTGTACTAAAAAGGAACTATGAGAGCCAAGATTTTGGACCCCATCGACACCAGCAACCTTGAGTATCCAGATGATGTTTCAAAGCTTGCTGAAAGATGCCATGAATTGATGAATCTGGAGTTCCAAAGACTCAAAGAAGAAATGGAGATGCAGGCTTCCAGCAAAGCTTTATCCACTCCCAGCACCAGAATTAATGGACATTCGAATTCCATGAGCAACGGCAATGGAGTTACGTTCGATGAGAAAAGAAGATCTTCTTGAGAAGGAGCCATTTAAATGGAGTGGTATTAGTTTCACAAATTAAAAAGTCTCCATTTATCATATCATAAGAGTTTAAGATTTACAGGATGTATTAATCTTCTGAAAATTCCATTATCTTTGTTAGCCCCAAGTAATACCACAATGCTTATTTGTTCTTGACATGGTAAAATGTATGTTATATTGCATTACGTTGTATAAATGTTGACAACGATGATACATGCCTAATACCTATCGGACTGCTCAATTATCTTTAGACAACTGTTAAATGTAGCACATTAAAAAATTGTAATTGTAGAAAATTATCGATAGCTCGGTCAAAAAATAAACAATCATAATATTATATAGGATTTTGTAGGCAAAACTCGTTGTCCCTCAAATGCATTCGTACATCATCTTTTCATGTGCGAATCCTTATTTGCTGAGAAATCTTAAAGTTAGTTTTGATGATGACAAAGACATAAATCATGACTGTTAAGTTATTTTGTGCATAATGCACATAAATGTGAGCTGCATATGATGATCATCATGTCTTCAGTTTTACATTTCAAGTCCGAGTTGTTTGCATTGCATCATGCGATGCATGCATATCATGCACATACATGTTACCAATCTACATTCTTCGATTCTCACCTCGTGAAAAGTCGTGACAGATCCTAAGAATGAGTGTGTAAAATGTTATAATCTTCAACAAAACTCAAAAAAGATTACAAAAAGAAGTTTGTGAATATACTTATGCGTACCTCTTCTCATATCATAAACTCATACAAGATCAATTTTACCAGACACAAGCAAACGGAGCTATTACTGAACCATCATTAATAATGATCACAATATTCTGAAGGTCGCCACCTATAAATGATTAAAGTTAAAAATTATGATCAAGCACGCCATATATGCGTCAACAAAATGGAGAATCCGTTGCAACTTTTGCCATTTGATTCAATACACAATGTAACAACGCGCATGATTATCTTTATAGTCACATTTTTTCTGTTTATTCTTGTTGGTCGGTCGGGCATATCCTTTTCTCAACTTTCTAATAGTTGTCTCCAGAAGTAGCGGACTATTTTTTTTTATTGTGTTCAACTCGTTTCTCATAAATGTTGAGCAATGCATATAAAATAACCAAAGCTTGTATGCTTTCATATGAACATGATCTTCATGATCATAAAATTTATTTATTGCAGCAAAATTATCAAATAATGATCATAGGAATGTGAAGAAATGTGTCATTTTTACAAGATCGGTTTACAAAATACTATAAAAAATTGGTACTTTAAGCCAAATTATTATTACACCTTGTCAAAAATCCTAACATCACCATTGAACATAATGATATACTTGTCTGAATTCAATAATGATGTCCCAGTCCCAAAGGTATATTGAAATTGGAAAAAATTAATATTTTCGTATGCCTTACGAATGCCAATTTCTCTGTTCTTGGCTATAACGACATGGTTTATAGCCGATAGTACGTAATACGTATATTATTGTAACGTCACAGTTATGACTATGACAAATCAAAAAATAATCGAAAATATTGAATTTTTTAATAATAATCAGCTATATTCATGACATGACAGTCAACAAATTGAATTCTAATTGCGCAAGTAATCATCTTCACTAATCTGCAATTAGAGAATCATATCGATTCACGTATACTAATAAGAAACCTATATTTCTCAACCACTTCATACTGTATACATGTCGGTAGCGTAGTTTTAAGGGAATAAAGCTTGATTTTCAATGCGCATGTGCTGACAAATTGTTAAGTATATTGCCTTGTTATGCTCATCAACTGTAAAAAGTGAAGGTCCGTCCCGTATTCATCACTACATCACTAACGGAATTGACTCGTCTTAGGATTCAATGAAACTAGAAGATATGAAACATCTGCCTAAATGGGACATAATATATATGAAATTTAATTTACTCCATAAAAATGGATGCATTATCATCAGGCCATTCTAAGTTGACCAGACCAGGTAATTTGATGTACCTATACAACTTGTATACAATACAAGTGTAACTTGAGAGATGGATGGATTCAGAAGGTCCAACGAATTTAATATTGTTCAAAGAGTGCTATGCTGATCATTGAACCAAATGCCCAAACAGATGTGAATATTTTATAACTTGTCAAAGAGAATGGATCTCAAGACATTCCTGTGCTGATGATGATGATCACCTAGTTATTTTGATGGTTGGATGATGTGTCAAAGCTCATTAATGTATTTTACTAATAAAATGTTTTCTGCTCTTTCACGATTGCTTCTGTTACTATTACTGACTTGTGTTCAGCATGTCAGATAACAATGACACAGTTTTAACTAGCATCATCTTCTAGGTTCATTCCGACGGGCAATTGGATACGATTATTTTGTGAAGACGCGAGCACTTGCATGCAAAGTGGACCGTTCCTGAAGCACACTCTTTATCGCATCTACAATTTAAGAAGCTATTTACTGACAATGAAACAATAGCAGAGCACTAACTCTTACGATTCAGCATAAGTCATGACAAGTTACTCTAAAAACACCAGGCATGCAGTTAAAAGTAGCATTCATTCGAGTGAAATTTTCAACCGATTAAACCAGAATAAGTTTCAGTAACGATAATGGGACAGAAAATTCTTGGTGAGTCATTCTCATCAAAGTCTAGACTATAGATTTCATATTATGCGTACATAATAGTAATGTGAATGTCCTCTATAGTTTGACAGAAAATACATTAGATGCATGATTGAATTTAAATGACAAGATTAAACTTCATAATTTTTGAATGGCAATCGGGCAATCCCCTTTTGTATCGCATTGTCAAAGCACGCGCATCTATAATATGTATATAGTGCATAATTTATAACGTGTGTGTATGTGTACACTCCATGTCTACTTCATGATGATACTGATTAAATCTGCAAATACTAGTTTAGTTTTCAACTGGTGAATACTGCGGCTAGCCTATCGTTCAGCGATGTAGTGTTAAAGCTTCTTACATGCCGATTTTATATGAATCTTGAACTATTCAACATGATTTTGACTTTGCTCGTTTTGAAGATTAGTTAATGGCTACCTTGATTAATCACGTCATGTTTATGTGGTCACTAGTGAGGAATGATGAACTCGCACCAAATTATGTCTTGCGTAAGAAAAACATATAGAGTCCGGTCCAATAACCCATGGTGTCATGAAACTTTGCGTTATTTAGGGAGTTGTGACTACGAATGCGCAAACACTAGACCTGAGATGGAGCACCCAACGACAACACTCGCATGGTGAAGTGCAATGTAACTATAATAATATAGCATCACCAACATCTTGAAAAAAAAGTCCGTATGTAAATATTGATTAAAGGTTTCATTGTTTGAGGAAATTGTTTATGTTGTGTCGTGTCTAGAACCCTCATTTTCTGGGTCCATTTCATGAATATATGCATGCGGCTTGTACGCAATACTGTTCAAACTCTTGCAATTGCGTCGGTACACTTCACTTTTAGCTCATCTTTACAAAATAATGAAAAATGCACTTTTTGCTACATACCATATCGTAAAGCTGCATAGCTGTGCATTCTTTAAGTATTTTAGGAAAATATATATATTCGATTTCTGGTGAATCGGTTCTTTTTACTTATTTCTTGTGCAAGAAACTAGACGTAACACGGTGTAGTGTGGTTACTTGACTTGAATGACTGATTACTATAATTAACCTGCTTTGAATTGTAACTGCATAGAAATTAGAAATAACGTTATGTTTCTAAATTTGCGTATGCATTGGATTGCTATTACTGCAGGTGTTCAATTTGACAGAACGATGACAAACGATTCCGTAACATCTTTTTATTAATATGCTTATGGGTCAAACATTCCATAAAAGATGCAAATGCATCCTTAAAATGAGGAAAATATTAATATTCATATTGCATTTAATTGATTTCGAAAATATTGAATTTGATGTCATGATGCCAAGCTTTTTTTCAACTAATCATAACGATGACATGAAATCAGTTCTCCTAATATGCGTTGGGCATCTGTATTTAAAGAAATGAGCACGGTAATGTCTCTCTGCGTGGGTCATTTCAAGACAGTAGCTATTTAGCAATATGCAATCCATGTTTAATCGATCAATTTCATAACTCATAATTTGTCCTGTAACAAAACTTTAATTGATTTATAAATGCAACCAGAACAGACATGACACGATCGATGATGATGAGATGAGCACATTACAAAGAAATGGGCAAACCAGGCAGAACAAAACGTGCCTTTTTAATTTATGATGACAAAACAGGAACTTAGGATGTAAGAAATAAAAAAGAGTAAACGAAAAAGGAAGTTCTATAGAATCTCAAAAGGATGATGCTTTATTATTATGATTGGAAAGGGAAGGAATCAACCCTTCGTTTTGCTATTGATTCAAAGAGCAAACAAAGTGATGAACAAAATACATCCTGAAGCGTTGTGCTTTCCTTTCAACAGCTATAATCATGTAAATAATTTGTATCATATTGTAATTACAAATGATCCGATAAAGAATCGAAAGCAGAGCACGAGCAATCAGTAGATTGATTACTAATGACAGATGATGCTTCTTGTCTATTTTTTATTCAGTTGCAGAGGAAAGGAACAAACAATGTATCCTCTAATATATCATCAGTGTATAACACAAAAGTTCTTGTAAAAATAATTTCACTTGAAAATAATATTAATTCATTCAGATGCAGTGTATGGATCTAATTCTGTATGATGTAGTAACAAGATTTTTATTTCCGAATTTCTTCTCAATCATTTAATGGGGAATTTTGGATCCAAGTCCACTATTATTTAATAATAAAAACAATTAAAAGCAACATACTGTGAATTCATTTACCAAACACCTTTCCTTGCCCGCAGCGGGATGTCAGGAGGAAACTCGCAACAAAATTTTGAATCTTAGGTAATCTGCCAACAAAACGATATGATTGCACTGACCCGGGGAATGGTGGTTGGTGATAGTAATTGCTTGTCAAGGAACTGCATCATCTTGACTTGACGGGTAAAATGTAGCCATCAGGCAATAAATAGTGTGGAAAGGTGGTAGTCATCTCACGTATCCTGTGTGGGAAGCTTATTATTTTACTCCCCTGTCACCTCCAAAATACCTTCTTAAACTGCAACTGCACCTTTTTCATCTGTCATCACTTTTTTTACAACGTCAAATCACTTGACTCAGCAAGAGGCTCTTCCTGAACGCTTCTTTCCTAAAAATCTTGAGAAACAGTGTAGAAATTGTTTCTCCTTTTTGTGACATTTCATTACATAATCATAAATTGACTAACTGCTGCCCGTAAATCTTTATTTAATCAACAAAAAAGTTGTGTTCGACTCGTAAACGTTTGATATCAACATCAACCATTAATGTACAGTTGTAGTTTCAACAACATCGTTTCGACCCTTACTCAGCCATACCAAGACCATCGATGTCATCTTCACGTAGAAAATCAAGTGATTTTTATGCACTTCAATGTTTTACTATGCATCCCGTATCGTCTTCATCATCACCTATGCACCAACATGGCTACATCCATATTATCCTCATGTTTACTACTTCTTGTCTGTCACTTAATCATTTAGCTCTAAATATGGTCATCGACGAAAAATGGTTAAAATACACCTCATTTAGAATTCCAATGAGTCTACTACCAAAATGAAGTGTGAGAGGAAATTGGCGGATGTGCATCACTGACCGAGCAGAACATCATGTATTTTTATCGCAGAAGCATATAGTACCTACTCTACTTCATTACGTTTCATATCAAAATATTTTGGAGAAGAGTACAACAGACAGACAACAGTTCAACCCAAAAGTGAATGAATGATTGGCACCCCCTCACCTCTCGTCTTCTGCTTATGTACTTATCATTCCATCTAAGAAAGGGATATTACGACTTCTGCCGTGCTCAGCTACGAAATCTTTACCTGATTGAGCAAACACATTTGCGTACGCGTAAATAAGATGCAAAGTACGGCGATAATCACATAAAAGCTTAGTAAAAAGATATAAATAATCTGACAGACAAGCTTAAAAACAACAACATCCCTTTTTAACAAGCAAAGTGTACACAGACATCTTTAATTATGAGAGTTAAAGAAATATATTTTATATTTGATGATGACGATTCAGCCATAAACCCAAACGTTCTTTGGCACATCTTGAATACATAATGTGGTTAATATATGCGTAAAAATGAGTTAAGGCTCAGGATGTGTTGTGGAAGGAGAAAAAGTCATCCATAACACCACTTATTAGCTTCATTCATTGCATACAATATGGTTTTGAAGAAATGCTTCTTCTCATTTGGTAACACTAGCATCATCAGCAGCCTCCGTCACTCATGCAATAAAAGAGTGCTCATTCATTGTTATTGTTCATACAAAGAACTCATCATCCATACACACATAATAATCTCATCGGTGTAATCGTCTTCGTTGATAATAGACACGTTGTGTGTTTGAATGGGGCAATAAGATGCAATGCATGCTACTGTGGATGTACCAAGTATTATTATTCCTAATTATTTTACCTGTTTGTTTGCATCCATCCCTCTGAATTTCGATGTTCAATGAATCATTCATCATTTTTGTAATTGAGGTATGAAATAAGCTATTAAAAACGCTTCCTTTCGAGGTGTTAGGTTAGGTTTGTACAGGTCATTCTCAAACGGTTGAATTTCTGGCACCCCAATTAAGAGCTTCGACAATATAATGAATTTTCCATGCTGCAGTAATAAAATAGGTGCCATTTTGTGAGTATGAAGTATTAACCAATTAAACCTGTCGTAGTACTCCCTTTGACAATGGGCATGGAGGCGGCATCCGTAATGGAAGGCAGGTGTGATATTGATTTTAACCCATGAAACACTAATTTCTTTATTTGGGATAACGATTTAGGAAGGCTTCGTAATAATACCCTTCATGGCGAATCGCTGTAGCTTCTGAAAATACATTCTATTCATTTATGAATGTTCATCCATGAAACCAGTAATACCGTAAAAACTGCCTTGATGCGTACTCTGAAACCGCATATCAATTTAACACAATTCAATCCATGCATGTGGAATTGCTGCCGCATGCATTTCATTCTAGCATTGATTCGATCACCACTTCAATCTTACAAAAAGGAAGCACCCAATTCTCAAGGAAATCCAAATCAAAGCGAAGTAAACTGTATAGAATATCATCATCATCATCTCTTTTTCGCTAGATCAAGGGAGATTCGGCAAGTGGATTTGAAGATGAAGATGTGCGTTTTGGTTGCAATTTATGAACGTAGGTATAAAATGAACTCCTTGATACTGATACCGTACACTTGCTTGGATCGCTTTGCTCACCAATTCAAGTGAATGGAAGGTACCTTATCTTTAGCGAAGCTGCTGTATGAATGACAACATAAGAAGAAGTGAACGGCTTTACTGCTGCTTGTTGTTACACTACACATGGTAAAATGCACTTACGCATCATTAAATGCTTTTTTTGGTAACATTAATACATAACCATCCCCATCTACAATGCAAGGGAACTTTTTTTTTTGGCAAAAAGGGAGGCAAGGCTCCATACTTGATGTGCATTATGCACATTTCTTATTAATATACCGACACATGGCCACGTGTGAAAGGTAACGTAGTTTTGCGTGCAAAAAAAGGGTTGTTGTTACTCATCCCTTACCATCTTCTATCTCTACGTAATACAATGCAGTCTATGGGATTTGGATGGATGGGTGATGGAGACCGCAAAAAATATGATATTCTACGGTTTGTATACCAATAATGTATAACATGTGCATCATCTTCAGTATCACGTCACGTCGTAAACATAATACGACAGCTATAGGCATCTTCATCGTGTAATGTTGGATGAGGTCAAAATATACCAAAATAAGAAGTTTTAACTTTTTCAATTCCCAGCAACCAACCAAACTATAGGCCCAAGGGAAGATCATTGTTGCTCTGACGTTGGGACGCTCTGCATCTCAACCCGTAAATCTCCACCGGAGGAGCTTATTCATACGCATCCTTTCTTCCTTCTTCTCTGTCACTTTTTATGGTAATAATTTCATTTCAAACTGTGTGAGTATAGTAGTGTTTCCTTTGTATTATATGCAATTAAAAGTCCCTGGCGCTGGCTATGGGCCCAAGTCTAAGAACTGAACAATCACAACCGTAGTAATTAAGAAGTTGTGAGTTAAAGTGTGGAATGAGATTTAGCATCAATGTGAACCAACAATTGTGATCTTCAGTGTGAAAAATAAACTGTGTTGTCCGAAAAATACCTTTGGATTGGGAAAACTAGAATAACCATCATCTTTCTCCCGACCTTTCGGTCCGAAAGTTTCGGAAGAGCCATCTACGGTGGTGGTTCGGATAGAAGGAAATCCTTGAAAAGGTAAATGAAAGGATTTTTAATTGGTATTTCTTGAGAAATTAGGTAGATTAGTGTATAGGAAGTTTGTAGCATTTCATCCCCACAACCTAGTACATTTGTCATAAGAATTTTAGTTTATCAGATTGGAAAAGTCAGATAATGATAGACTGTGAGGATGTCTTCATAAATCTTGAATGATTAAGTTACTTTTTTTAGGAAAGAATCTGAAGACCCATTTTTCACACACATGCTTCCCACATCAAGGTCCTTGTTTGTATGATTTTCTTTGAAAATTATAACTTTTCCTTTCTCTATTTCCATTTTTTCTATAAATTAAAAGCGCACATTGTTATTAATTTTTTAAACTAAACGTTTTGCGACGACCTTGCAAACATTTGTTTAGCAAAGCACATATGTAGTAATTACAATTTTTTGATAAAATCATATTTTTCATGCAACTAATGTAACGTAACCTTCAAAATAAATGCATTGGGCCAATCCCACCAAAAATGCGATGTTTGTAAATAATATTTAAAAACATTTAATTGAGCTGACCAGAAAAAAGGTACCTCTTTGTTCACACGTAATGATTAGGTTTTCGAAGATTTGCATATTGATGTAAAAAATGCAAAACCAAATTTGAACAGATAATAAATATGACAGGACATGTGTCATCCTTTGTCCTAGAAATCCCAGCTCATCCTAAATTATGGCATATATTCATCACCTCAACTCATACCGATAACATGCGTTAGACAAGTTAGTAGAAATATGTACTTCTACAGAAATTTTAGCAATAAAGGTATTGCGTTAGAAGGCATCCTGAGTCCCAGAAGAGTTGGACAAACTACATACTAAAAGCCCGATCTGGACAAAACCCAAATATTCACCAGGTTGACACAGTACTCATAAATGCTGCCTCTCCTACTACAACTTCTTAGCAATGCCCGTATGTAAACTCAAACATTATGTGACTCTAAATACACACACTGAAGAAGTATTTAGCTGCCTGTAGCCAAAAGTTTTAAACTAAAGCGACGTAAGATGAACCAGGAACTATCCGGAAGGATGAAAAAAGTAATGATGAAAACGAATGTTTTCTTAAAGCACTAATTTTTTGCACTCTCAATACAACCATCATTCAAAATAAATTTGACAGTTCTATAATCGCCAAATCTCTAGCAGTGGATATAGTCTGACAGGTTGCATAATAGAATTAGATGGAGTACTTACAAATTCATCTGCATTGAATCATGCATCTACACTCTGTAGACTTAGAAAATCGGTTTAGTTAGGTGAGTTCATAAAGAAAGGCATAATGATACTTAGATTTTCCAACTTTTCTCATGACTTTCAGAAAGTTAAAATTTCATGAGCATTACCTCGATGATGAATTGGAGTGATCTTCCTCTTTCATGATGAATTACTACCGCTGCATCCGGTCGCCTGATCTATGCATCGTGTTGCATTACATTATGCTCTAACGTCATCATCACTTCATCACCCTCACTGCAGGGTACCTCACTCCCCATCTTTTATTGAGGTGATGGTTAGCAGTTTATGTATGCAAATAATTTTTAATACCAGTTTCCCTTTCATTTCCTCTTTGTTCCTCCGAGCAGTATGTTACTAACTTGTCATGTAATTTTTCTCGTGCTCTTTAATTACATCTTCGAAAAAGCGTTATACATAATGCAATTTGGGGTTCTAATTCCCATTGTATTTGTCTCGTGAGTGGAGGGCATTCTAAACCAAACGAATAACATGTCATTTCATCCTATTTGGAGGAAGTTGGTAGGAGGAAGGATGGACATTCCCTTCTGTCAAAAAGAAAGCATAATATTATCATTTCATTTCTTTAACAGGATGAGTAAGATCCACCAAATAAAATTTCGATAAAAAAAATCCTCTCCCCTTCCGTAAAGATTGTCACATTCTCAATTTTTTTTTGTTTTGCTTTCACATAAAGCAGCCGTACTTGAAAGGACAAGCCGAGTTATAGTTGTCGTTTTAGGTGCAGTACTCAAGAGAAGAAAGACATATTCGAGAGTTTCTTTTAAATCAGGAAATTTAAATGGCATCGTTTTATTTACGGAGCTTAAAATATAAGCATTTTAAGCTGCTTTAAAACTATTTTTAAGCTTTGTCACATTAGTCATTAGCATTTTATCGTTGCTTTATAAGGTCTCCGTCTCCACTTGTACCTTTCACTTAGCAGAAAAAGAAGATGCACTTTTATTAATGAGCCAGCAAAAACGCGACGTTTTTGTGATAATCCAAAAGTTCCATGCAAAAAAATACGCTGCGGTTGCTGCCTTAAAATGCAACAACTCAGCATAACCTAAAATATTATCTTTTATGACTCCCCGCTTACCTTGTGATTGTTTTCCCACAACATCACGTTCGAAAGTAGACAAGTTATTGTTGCCAACAAATTCCAAATTTTCATCGTCATATAGCCTCTCCTTCTCCATCAATGTCTTCATCTAACCACTTTATTTATGCACTTCTTACAAGTGATTACGTGAATTGGCATTGATGACAGATACAAAAGTGCCATAAAATTAAAACAAAAAATTGCGAGGAATTCATTTTCTTACACTTTGGAATTTGAGTTCTAGTATTGTACGTTATACCTCCGTTGTACACTGTTATTATTGTTTTTACCTGTGCCTAAATACTTCTATCACGGATCAGCTCACGTAATTTGAGTAGATTATCAATGTTCTTTTGTCGTTGTCTTGTTTTTTGTCAATTGACATTCCGTTTGAGTTTGTGTGTGCCGATTTGCGTACAGGTTATCTATATAATCCATAAACAGAACTTGATTTAAAGATGACACTTTACGCATGTGGCACATATAATTAGTCGCGTCACTGTCCCCAAAGTCTCATTCCTGTTCGATACAATATCAATACTGCAATACTATTATGTATGCGCGGCTGCATATAATGATATTTTGATTAAGCTCGTATTGCAATCTCCAACAAGTCAATTAATAATTATTATTGAAAATCCTAATTATTTCTAATTAGCGTGTCATCTTTTTTGATCGATTATCCATTCTCTTCGTAAACTTCACTTTTCCCCCTTTGCAATGTTACCACCTGTCATCCGTGATCATTAGACACTCTGAAGAAATATGTTTCTGAAAATAACTGCAAACTTCTTGCGTGTTATAGTGCTTACGCTATTTGAATAATATGCAACGCTTGTCGACTGTCGACATATCACAATGTACAGAATTCAGCAGGGGATATCATGAGAAACAAAAAGGACCCAAGGGAGATGAGATGTGGTCATTGGCTTGGCCATACATCTATAATTACTTTGCATTAATTAAGCACTGATTATTTCCAACTGCCACGCAATACCACCAACACCTTTGTCGTTTTTTAGTACATATTCTGAAAACTACTTGTAAACTCTGTGCCTACCTTACAATTACCGATTTTGCAAGATTTGAAGTTTACTGCATTTTGATGATACGTAATAATCTGCAATGCAGAAGATCTATGCTTATTATATGCAACAAGAAGAGTGGATTGGAGGATTGCTGAATCACTTTGTTTGCCGTTGATATTATTATCACTCTCCGTTTCTGAGGTTGTGAAATTCAAATACAGAAGATGAATAGAAAAAAATGACTTATTTTTGTTTGTCAAAAGCCTCTTCAACACAAATACTTATGTATGACTATGCAAATATAATTCATATTAAAAGTACTTCGACTTTTTTTTATAGAAAAGTGTAT
The DNA here is from genome assembly GCA_034697805.1 of Orchesella bifasciata. Lineage (NCBI taxonomy): Eukaryota > Metazoa > Arthropoda > Collembola > Entomobryomorpha > Orchesellidae > Orchesella > Orchesella bifasciata. The sequence continues at coordinate 73,669 of JAQGAP010000070.1, forward strand.
TATTATAGAACCCGTTCTTTCTGTTTTGGGTGACTCAAGAAAAAATAAAAATGGGTAATCATAAAAAGAGCTTTTGTAACTTGGTTTGGTAGTGAGCGGAATGAGTCAGGCAAAGAAGGTGCAGCACCCGGTCAGGACTGTCAGACAAGCATATCTTGTTATAACGTAACTGAAGGAGCATAATATATTTCATGCAATAGGAACATTGTCATTTGCATAGATAGAGATTGAAAAAGCATTGGATTTTCAATAAAATTTATTTTTTGAGAAAAATTAAAAGAAGAGGAATCATTCGATAATGCATAATAATATGATGGTAATCATGTAATATAATGATAGTTACGAGTCGTAACTGTAAATTACACGATCGCTTTTGCTATAAACAAATTGAGCCTCTCCTCCTTTATTAATAGATATGGGAGTGGGGAGTTTGGTATTGTATGCACTCGTAGGGCAATTGCTCATGAAATTAGTTATACAAATCTACGTTTATATGGCTTTTGGAGTCTTTAACTAACTAAACGTTTTACAATTCCAACTCACATGCAATTTGTGTCGTTTCTTTCAAAGAATTTTATTTCTGCGAATCCAACGACAAACGTGTTGGGGGTCATCATAAGTTTTTAGTGCTTGTAAGTAAAAGCAATAATCGATTTTACAGCCAAAATGAGTTAAGATTTTCAGACAGAATATAAATCTTCATTTTTTAAATGACAAACCATCATTGCTGCCTGAGTTTTATGACTTCTTCTTCTTTTATCTTGCTAAAAGAAAGAAGATTTCTCTTCCTTTTGGAGTTCCTAAAAGCTGTCATTTTTATCGTGATGCCACCCAGTTATTAAAGTTGTAAACCGTGCTGTAATAGGTACCTCATTACAACTTGAAATGTTACAACTGCAGCCACTCTGAATGGAATATTAATGTTTTCATTTTCGTATTGAGGTAAAAAAGTGATTAGAAAATGCAAATTTTTGTACCTATTATCAGATGCATAAATTATGAAAATATATAGTGCACTCATAGATGTTCTGAGGCATCAAAGTATTTCCCTAAACAATTATTTTTATGATGACCGAAAATAATCAGGTCAAAATACAATATCCGTGGGTACTTCTCGTGGTATTCATAATTAATGAACATAGTTTATTGAGAGTTTTCAAGTGTGTCCATTTTATAAGTGAAATAGGCGAATAAAATGGATAATATTAATTACACTGACAGTCGATTTTAATCACTATCAAATTTGCTTTAGACATATGCAGGCTACGATTGGCGTGGTACTTTACTTCCGTGGGGAAAGTTGAGATTTATAAAATCATGCAGATACTCCAGGTTCAATTGCTAATTAAAAAGCAAAGGAATTAATTGGTTCACTTTTAAAGTAAAAATCATTTACTGTTGGCTGCATTGCATTCACTGAATTCCAATTTAAAGATAAACATGCAGTGAAATGGCACATTCCATTATTTCTAGAACATATGACGGCGCACGTCCGTTGTTGACCAAATGAACAGTTTAATTTTTAAGTATTGATTACGTGAACTAGTTTTATGTCATTTGGCTCCTTAATGAGCTTGCCAAACAACATGCGTAAGGTTCGGAATGACTGTCTCAGTTATTACAGAGTAGTTTGTCGATAATTATACTGGTAAATGAATGGTCAATTTTTAGATGCTTAATCTGTTCGCTAATGGAATTTCGTGGAGAGAATACGAATGGGACATTATGTTGCGTTCAGTACTCACGATCAGCAGCCATAGTATACTTTGTGAATGTGAACGAATTTACAATTGTAAATACATTCAGAATTCACTGTTTGCAGCAGGCTATTGTTCAATATATTATGAAAGAAATATTGATGTTAAAATGAACAGTACCGAAATTTTCAGTTCTATTTTTGCAGAAATTGGTTTTCTATTCCAATTCCTAAAAAAACACTTGGTTTTTGCAAGAAACAAATTATAATCATAGAATGCTCAATATGGGTATACTGTAACATCCAATTGTGAAGATACCTCGGCCATTAATGTTTTTCATTAAAATTGTTTATTCCGAATAAAATCATCAATTAAAAGCAGCCTTTCATAACCTTGAGAATTTCTTCGGAAAAATTCCTCAGCATTGAAGCAAACAAAGAAAAGAAGCATATTTTTGTGGTAAAATGAAAGATTTATTAACAGAGCTAACCGATTATCTACAAACAAGAGTAACTTAATTGGTTCTGATCTATTGGAAGCTTACACCTTTTACATTGTAATGTGTTGCTGCAAATCATCCCATGACATATTGCATTGCCTGCATCACATTATTCATGATTTATTGCTGTAATAATCATCGCTTCTTTCGTCAAACTCAGAGAAATTACCAAAAAATTTACAACAGTTTGTCAATCGTCTCTTTAGCATAAACTTCTTAAACACTAACAATTAAAGTAGCTGGCTACTACTCTGTTTGCTTACCAGTCAGTCAGCTTCTTACACCACTGCACGCACTGAAAATCTAATATGTTTGTTCAGTTCATCTACTATTTTCATTGTTGAAATTGAAACAAGAATACAAATATATATTGTGTGCTTTTGACCATATTCTAATGATTATCAACATCATCTTGCAACTTTTTTTGACTGAATTGAATGGGATATTTGCAATTTCATATTTTTATTACATTTTTTTCTTATAAAAACGGTGTCCACGTATTGGAAAAGTATTGTTGATGGTGCACCTATATTACGTACACACACGCACGCAATAATAAAACCAGTGCTCACGCTAATTCAATAAGAATTAGGCAACCACCACACAATCCATCCCTCCTCGTTCATTTGTTAATAGGCACATCGAAGTTTGCAAAGATGATTTACGGTACATATTATAATGAAGAAGCAGCCAAAATCATGAAGACGATGCATATATAAAACGATGAAAGAATGGATATTTATTTTTTGGGAAAATCAACCCAAAAATTATCTTTTGCGAAATCCCAACTTTGGCTTGACCGTCTGCACATCTATACAAACCACGCAGGCAGCTGAAGATGGTGTTATGTTAGATAATGCTAAATTATATAATACATCCCTATAAAATGCTGTTGTTGACTGTTGACCTACAAAATCATCATGTAATTCATATTCAGTCAGTCACACATTTCGAAGTTATCAAACCAAACATGATTTTTCAACATATGAGCACACAACGTCTACTCATATGTAATACACACTTTTTTAAGAAAAATGTCAGATAAAATGGTACAGAAAGTACATGAGCATAAACCATTTTTATATCATATAAAATGTTTCATGAACAACGATACCATTTAGATGTGTGGTGACTACTACTACTACTTTGCAGCAGATTTTTCTTTCGTCTTCTTCTTTTCTGCGTGATGCCAAGTGATGATGATGATTCCCTGTTCTCAATGGGCCTGTTGTTAGTAACTTAGCTCTTCTGTGAGTTACGTAAAGGGCTATGAAAAGTCATCAGATCACTTTCATCCTCTTTTATTCGTATCGCACTAGTCATCATCATCATCTGCGTAATCAAAGGGACACTTTCAGCAGCTTGACTTGACTCGTTTGGTTGGTCTACAAGTTTATTATGAATGTTACAGTAGTTTTATGAGATTGTCATCTTCTTCAAGTGGTAGTAGCTCATTTTTGATACATATATCACTGAAAATTATAAACTGGTATGTTAACCACAAACTTTTTTATTATTTTCGTTGTATCCTTGCCGTAAGGTTATAACATTCTGCACTTGTCATGTATTATTACGGAGGTACATATGGTTTGTCTTGTAGCAGTGTGAAGTTTATATAGCGTCCATGTCTCCTTTTGAAGTTTCAAGGGATAATGAGAGATTGACGGAGCAGTACTGAGCAAAATGGTGTTTTACAAATGTGTCCATACATACATGCAGAGAGCAGTTGTGTTGTGGTTTTTTAGAGAATTGTTCCTCTGTCACTGTTACAAATTTATTTACACACGATATAATATGAGTTGAGCATGAGCATCACAGCTGCAGCTTAAAATCCAACCATTTTCCTTTTGTCATTTGAAAAGCAAGCTAGAATTTTTGTACTTGGTTTATCCACTTTACTTCGTGAGGTCGAGATTCCCTCATTCCCTCTCGCAAGAAAGTAATTTGTATTTTTTTGCGTCGTCTGCAGTTTACATGAATATTTACACTATGTAGTGTAGATCATATTATGGATTTGACAGAAAACATGAAAAGTACAAAGCTCATCTTCATTAGATAAGAAGGGCTGCACTTTGTCTAATGCAGTTTATTATGCGTGACACGGATATGTCATTTTCTTCATAAATTCAAGAAGCTACAACCGTAATGACAGGGTTATGACTTTTGAGCAGGAATAATGGCTAAATGAATGGGAGCTGGTGTTGCAATGCGTAATCACAATCACCCGTTGCACATCTTCGTAATTCTGAACTCACTCACTGTAAAGCATGTTCAGTGAACGAGACATGATTTGAAGATGTTGTAAATGTAACCAGTGAATTGGAAATAATAATATTGCATTCAAATGTTTACCCTGGTTGTATGGTTGAAAGCACAAAAATGTTTCCTGATTGTCAATGTCATTGATTTAGAACAAATGTTTTGAGGTAGTTTCCTACATTCTTTATTCGACTTAATATAATTTTGCATTCCAGTTCATTGCGTAATAAATTATTTAGGCATGAACTGCAAATCTGATGGAAGTTTGTTCGGTACTGTGATGAAACACCTTTTAATCAAGCAATCGTTTAGTTGGATTTCCCTTACGATGTTAGGTCTCAAGATTTCAGTATAGTAATTTCAGTCATCCTCCACTGGTTCGAAAATTGGATTGATTACCTGTAGAACTCATAACGATATTAAAGACTTCACAACCGCAGCCTCGAGCCGCAACCGTATCAGCCATATTAATACCATACGCATTCAATATGACTAAATTGGGCTACTAAATATAGAATTACGCTACCAACAATCAAAACTTATTGATATACTTCTATATATTTGGTAGATATGATTTATTCAAAGTATTTTATCATAATTTTGACGATGGCGGATGATGGCACCCTTGAAGTAGTGATTTAGTCGGAAGACCCTGCACTAGCACCTTCTAATTTATAAATTTATAGAGCTCGATAATTTATGCATGCTTTGAAATAGCATAGGTCATATACTCACATTTTTCATCATTTAGATATCATATCGCTTCTGGATGACAAGTTCACCTGTAATGATGATACACAGACATAACGGATTCCTGCCATTGATAAATCAAGGGCGCTATAAAACCCATCGTCGTCGTTAACACACTTTGGCTTCATCAGTTACATATTTTTCTCCAAACACCACATCAACATCAAGCGATCGCACCACTATTTCAATATGCATAACGAACGATAATCAAACTGAACAAGCAATAAAACATCCGTGCACGACATTACACAACTCATGAATCAGTTGGTAATGAAGAAGTCTATCGCAGCCATAAATGCTCGCAGAGACATCAACCAATAAACTTTTCATTTTCTTCTTTTCGCATCTTCAACACACAGCTATCAACACAACGATGTAACAATATATGATTCAAGGTCGAGTAACGGAATAGCAGGTAAAAAGCGGAATCCTATTTTGCATATTGAAGGAACAACACAATTAACTTCTATCAACTCTCTTGTCATGAAACAGATTCTATTTCCTTTCAATACTATACAATGCATTTTTTTGTCAGGTGCAAATGCATTATTAGTTGGAGCATGCAACAAAAGTGATCTTCAAATGAAATCAATGTTTTAATTTAGCATAATCTTGCTCAGTGCCACCACCGCAGTCGTTGCACGCGTTATTTAATAACAATTGCATTATAATATAGCAGCCACAGCAGCAGATGTAATCTTTTTTCTTCCATTTTTTGTCATCTCAATGTTTCAGTCAAATGCAATTTGTAAACTTCATTACTTGTCAACCTTTAAAAGGTAGCATCCTGCTCATCATCATCCTCAATCCCATTAGCGTCAACAAAGACAAGAGGAACAACAGAAAAGTTAATAGATAGATAGACCAACCGTTACAACTGGGTGATGTGATGAAGATGATGATGGTAGGTAACATGATTGGAACAATATTTTTTCTTGCTCTTCTGCCATCTCTCATGGTTGTTGTTTTATGGCTACACAAAGCCGCTAGCAAATGGTAATGTAATGTTATTGTCAATGACAATGACGGTGACGGCACCCCTCGCTCAATTAAATTAAGTTACAAAATAACAAATGAAGTGGCTCAACTTATCTTCATCTTCTTCCTACTCCATTCAAAATAATGGAATGTAAGTACAAATGAATTTATTCAATTCATTTTGTAATTTGTGTGGTACCAACAAGAGACAAAGCAATTGTAGATAATAGATTCCAGTTGGATTGCTGGTGGTGCTGATTGAGGATGTTGATATTTAGGGATTTTACCCTTGCTGCTAAAGATCATCATCAACATCAACCTCAACGCATAAGGTATTCAAATGTCATCAGAAAACGAATTCATTTTTTAATTTGTCATAACCTTTAAAGGAGTTGGGACTTTGGATTATGATGATTGATTTAAAAATGACAAGATTGTCAAACAATTCTTTCTAGCTGTCCAGAATTTTCCGTGTACTCTTCAAATTGAAATACCAAAGCCAAAGCTAATCGAATCGAAATAATCATGAATATGCAATTTGCAGAACAATGCCATATAGTGTTAGTTGAGTATTAAATGGATTCATGAGCTATATGCGTATATAACTTGACTATCGACTATGACGAACCTTGTCAAGAAAGCATTTATCAACGTTTACATTTTCTTATAACTAATCTGATTTTAAAATCAGCAAATGATCTCGGTTGTGTGTGCATAGTATCAGTACGCTTTTACAACTTTTAAAGGTCGAAGGGTGACCGTAAAAATGATTTCACACACAATGTTAGTCTGCCATATTGCATGGTATGTGTGTATACCTGCAAAAGTGAAATATGAATCGTGAATGGGGAGGAAAATGAACAGGAATTCTTTACCTTCACTTACTTACTTTATGTTCTTTTGTTTGAGTTTATTATTATTATTATTATTATAGTAGTCAATTTATTTCACAAGTCTTTGAAAATTTGGACAGTTTTACAATAGACGCCCT
>JAQGAP010000071.1:0-80496 GCA_034697805.1 Orchesella bifasciata
TATGAGGGAGTATATTTAAGCCAAAAATTTCGAAAATCTAAGACATAGTTGGAAATACCTTACCGGTTCTCAAAATAGTTACTCCAATGTAATGGTTAATTAACTGCACTCTTACGTTTATCTTAACATCTTCTAAATGTTCCTATTCCGAATCAAGAACGAGGAGGGCGAGTGGAGGATAATATTACCAACATTGGCTTGGCAGCTGTAAACTTTTTCTCAAAATTAGCAGCAGCATGGATGTCGGAAGGTTTGGTTAGTGGAAATATGCTTAATGTGACAAGAAAAAAAGAAAGTGGCTGTTCTGCGCCGGTAAATTGGAAACATCACGCGTGCTGTCAAATTGATTTGTTGATACGCCTAATACCAGAATATAAGTTGTTTTCTCTCCCGCAATATGCAAAGGAATTGCTGTTTTGTAGAATTTGGTTTCGAATAATGTTATTCTAGTCATATTTCATGGAGCGAAACGAGCCCATTCTCAAACTCTGAGAGAAAACCAGTTCACCACCGTCTTTTGAAGTTAGGAAAGGTTCGGCAGCCATGAGAGAGGTTGTGTGGAGTTAAACGTCCAATATGTAATATCATGTCAACCACGTTATGCATTGAAAGCCAGCGAAACTATGGGAAATTGTGGAAGGCTGGCCAGTTCCATGGAAATGTATGCACATGAGATGCACTAGCTGAGAAATATAGTGAAGTGAAACATGAATAGGCGTATGCATTTGAGAAAAGGCCTCACCAGAGGTATTTATCAGGTTCAAGTCTTCATGAATTTCAGTTGAGGAAGCTGCGTGCGTTCCCCTAAACCTTTCACCAACACATTTACACATTTTAACGACGATAATATTTATACCTAACACTTCAGGTGATGCAATCATTTTATCGCAGCAGGAAGAGAACCCAACGTCAGTATTACTCATGGGCAAGGTAATCGAAGGATACGCTACAATCTTTAGCAGATAGTTAAACTTCACTTGGTTTGGAATGTGGAGCTCAAGAAACTGTTCTACTGAGTGTAGGGATAATATTTCATGTCTTGCAATACCCCTTTAGTTTAAGTGAGTCTAAGAATAAACACTGAAACTCTTAATACACGTATAAGTTATCGTTTAATGGGCAATAGTAAGATTATTACGCTGCTATACAAATAGCAAAGGAATTAGCTGAAGTAGTTCTAACACTTATAAAAGGCTAACATTAACATATGTCTGACATAAATAGAACGGCGTGATGGGATCATATAATATGGTTTCAGGATTCCATAAGCAGCACGCTTAGAAGATTCTGAGAAGCCAAAACAGATTCAGCTTGGCTCCTATGTATGTAATGTAATGGATCTAGATGGACGGTAGATACGGGATGTTTAAAATATGTAAACCACGTAACCATTTCAAGAACCGAATATTTGTATTATTTCCATGTTTGACAAGTCATCTTGCGTTTCGTGCTTTAATGCAAATCTGCAACATTTACTTGTGCTCCCACAATAACCGCAACAACAAACAGATTAAAGATAGCCGTGGTCACGAAAATATGCAGAATTATTCTTCATTCAAACTCGGCTTTGGTGGGGAAATACCAGTACTGCTTAGACCAGAATTTGCGTAACCGTTTTTGTGGGAATGCTTATCTGACGTATCAAAGTTATGCGGGATGTTGGTTAATAAATATGAGTCGGAATTAAATAATTATGGCAGCAGGATGAAAGTAACCAATGTCGGGCTAACCTGTATGTAGCGTCTATAAAGCACATCAGCGTTTGAACATGACGCAGTCAAGTTAACATGCACTAACTCCGTATTAATTAATGTGCAAATCTTAATTTAGAAGTTGTGAAGTTATTAATCAGTGGTACTTCAAACAAATGTTTTCATACAGCAATTGTTGAAATTGGGTTTAGTTAGGTCTTAGGTGAGTAAGAATTCATTTAACTTGTCCTGTACTGAAGAATGCCCCAGCTTATCATCGAACAAAATCCGCTCACGATGCTCACAACTTTTATTGACGGTGACTCCCAAACTTATTATATTTTAGTATGCTACAATCTTTAGGCGGGTGTTTAAGTAGTATTGAAATTTTTACTCCTAAATATTCATTGTATTCCTGATCGATTTAAAAAATAGGGAATAGCGATGAGAATTGGGATGTTTATAGAATGAATAGCGTACACATAGGATATTTAATTAAATAACTGTAGCAAATTTGGGTTCCAAAATGAATTCAGTTTTCCCAGCAGTTGATACTCAGTTTTCAGGGCTTCAAAATTTTGAATGATCAAGTCCAATCCTCTAAAGCGAATGCCATACCTCTCAAGTCAAGTTCTTCCATGTCTGTTTGTAACTCTCACGATTGCGTGGTGAGATTTGGCACTAGAAATTTATTGCTAGTAAGACGCTTTCAGAGTTGCTGGGGAATTTACATACATACATTTTTAGACTAAAAGTTTATGCATCCTTCTCTTTTCATAGGCAATATTTTATATAAATATATTTACGTGTATGAAATTAAATTCTACGGAGAACTTTTGTTTTTCTGTAACAGAGACTAGGTATTAGCTAAACATGACGTCAGTTCCTTGTTGTTATTAATGTGATATGCAGCACTATATTTACCAACAGGTACAAATGGACGAATAGCATATCTTTCTACAAAGCGCAATACATTGGTCCAAGTTTTCTGGAGCCAATCTGAAGCATTAAATTCCAATGCTTCCTCAAAATATTAAAGGATTTGGAGTGAGCACTGAACGAGGTTGGCGAAGGAAAAACAACTTCCGTACGCATTAAGCAATATTAAATAGGGATATTAGCTGTTTTAGGTGGGATGAAAATACATGAATCATCCTCTGCTGAAATTGTAGATTCCAGGTTAGCTTTTGGAATTCGGTCACCATCATCATCACATGCTTGTTTTGTTTGAAACAGTTTAGTGAGGTCGCTTTCCCCAAACATGTTGCAAGTTGCAAGGATAATGATTACGCATATTTACATCACAAAATAATGGCTCAACGTGAATACCTAATGTGTGTATTACACGAGTATGGCAAGCTCGCTGTGGCAGTAGTGGTTAATGCAGAATTTGAATCCAGTTTATATTTATTTTAAGGAAACCAAAAATTTCACAAAGTTCTGAAAATTCCATTATCAATAAGCATCTTTTAAAGTTCAACGCATGTCAACTTTCTCATGTTCTGATTTGCTCTGTACTCAATAAAGAGAGACAGGCATCTAAAATGAAGGATTTCATAAGCCCGTTCCGCTTACCGAGAAGCTAGCTATTATTGCAATACCGCAAGTATTCATTACTGTTATATAATAACCAACCACCCTAATCTAAATACAAGCCCCATGCTATACCAAAACCTTCATCATCGACGAAGGGAGAAACTATGTTTCTAACCGATGGAGCAAATAACAAGTTTGCATCCTCTACAACCTAGCATCTAGTCCTATTATTCCCTCATTCCCTTCTTTAATCGTAGCTAACTGAGTTACTGAGTGGTATAAAAAATTAATCTGGAAATGCGTGCCAAATGGCTCCTCAGCGGAATTCTTTTGAGGTCTAGAATGAGTTTAACGAACTGTGTTGAATCAGTCTTACATGTCGATGTCGGTATGTGGAGGGAAATGAAATTTAGTTATTCAATAATGCTTCTTGCAATGTTCAAATATTTTCCTAGCCATCAACTCAAATTAATGAAAAATTATTGTGAAGCCATATCTCATCTAAGCTGCTATTTTCTGTATTTGCAATTTGCAGCAGGAATACCAACACCAGATCACTTTTGTGCTTCCTTCTTAGCTCTTGGCAAATCTAGCTTGAGTACAGATTTGAAGGGAAAGTTAAGACAAAAGTTGATATTCTTGCAGTCAAAAGTGCCATTTTCCTATAATTTAACAAATTCATTCATGTTATGTAGTATAGAAGCTAGTTATCGTCCAAGCCTTAAGGCCTTGTACGTAGGCATTGATAAACATGATAAAATTAGCATTGATAAATTGCTTAATATCCATTAAAAGCTGACATATAATGAAAAAGACATGCCGACCATCCATTTTATGATGCTGAGCGTTTAATTATGTATTTTCTGCTTTTTTTAGAAAGTAATATTTTATGTAGATAAGTCGGAAGCAACTTCGCAATTTTACATAGGACACGCAAGTTTTAGCGTGTTTGTTATCAGTGATACCGTTACCAGCCTCACGTAAAAAAACTCCCTCAGGTACTGACGGGAAAGTGGGCATTTCATGAGAAACCAACTCTAGTTAGCTAACTTTAGATTCATTACAAGAAACGCTAACTTTTAACCGTTTCAAACAACCTTCTTAGAACTACATGTTATCTGCTAGGCTGCATAAATGTATGTACATATATGATTAACGTTTTTCCGCTTGAGTTCCGCAATAAATATTTTGATGGTACTTATTGGGCGGAAGCACTGTGTGTAATTGTAATTCGTCTGACGACGAGCGAGGAAATTCAAATAACTCCCGACAATAATTGAAGATGCGACTGTAAAAAAGACTACATGGATGGAAGCTAGTAAGTACATACCAGTGTTTTACTGGTTTCTCATGAATAGTACCCCAAAGAATAAAATTCTGCACCTCCACGGCTTTCTATGGACACGATACACACGACTTCATTTACAAATTGAAGCGAGCAAAATTTCATGCTTTACATCGATAACAAGTAGGACTGTAGTTTAATTAGCTTAGTTTCTGCAGGTTGATATTTACGAGATTGGTTAATGGACTAAGCCGCCTGATTTAAAACGGCTATTTCAGGCAGACCTTCGTCAAACAATCGAACTGACAAAAAAGTAATTCTCATAAAGTGGTTTGTATCACCCAATAACGATACAGAAATCCTGCCAGAACCGTGTTTCGGAGTCTTATTGGGAAATGATTGTTTCCTTCTTTGAGCGAACTTGCCTGTCTGTACATACATAAGTTGGAGGCCATAGAGACCTTTTCGTTTCATGTACATGCTCATTTCAGGGTTTCTTCGGCTCTTTGCTTACAACTAACCAACAAAATAAAGACACATGGCAGTTTCTCACCATCAACCATTGCTTCGCCAGACTGGAAAGGAGAAGTCCTAACCATATATTTGTCCATTTATTCGAAATATTATTCTGAAAGTAGATCAACATATATATAATACATGTGTTTGTGCAGTTGTTCACAGTGAGGGAAAGTGTAATGAAAATGATTACTGTTTATTTGGATACTTTCACTTCCTTGCCCCGGCTATGTACTTGAATGCTTCAACGAATGTATCTACCCTTGTTGGCAGTGCTGCTGGAAGTTGCTCATTGTTTTTCTATCCAACTTACTTCACAGACTATTGGTTTCCATTCAAAAAAATATTTTTGCTAATGTATATATTCTCAGGGTTTGAAAAGAATCACTAATGTAAGATGATGTGTGTATTGTATCTATAGGTATCTTTATAAAGAGTATAAAGATGAAGATGGGAAAGTTTGCTTGCTTATAAAGAAATACGAACTTGTTTCCATTTATGAAAAACGGAAGTCGATGAAACTTCAACATTTTTTGACTGCAATCCCCTTCCTCTCATACTCTCCTTTTTCCCTCCCATCATTCCTTTTCGTCTCGAACTTTCCGCGTAACATGGATGGAGTAAAAGCAATGAAAAAGGAGTATAAAAGAAATATGTTACACTTGCAAAAAGTGAAACTTGAAGTTTCCCCTCGGGTTGTTAAAAGAAGAAGAAGAAGAAGAAGAAGAAAGAAGAGTTAGGGTGATGCCATTTCGCCATGAAATAGTCTGTGAAAAAAACGAATTGCCTGGTATATTCATCCATACGTATTACGTTTTTACATGAACGTGTCTTCAAATTTCCAGCTGACAAGGGAAGGTACTTTAGAGATTATAGATAGATTCTTGAAAAATTAGATGAGCGCTCTGCTGTTTTATTCAGTTTGCATGAAAAATTTGGCTGCAACCAATAAACTTGAGATTAGCGACGCTTCGACTCCCAAATTGCAATTGAATTTGAATGGCTGCCGATGCTCTGCCTTCACAATGTAAATGCAAAATCATATTAAACGAAAAATTTCTCGCTGTGTGAGTGAGGCACACTTAAGAACTCTCACTCTCTTTCAGTTTACAAGTGGTACAAGAATGAGAATATTAAGCAAATAGATTTTATACATAATATTCTCAACATTCTTTTATGTAGCGAGGCATCCTACAAATGAAACTAGTACACCACTCACCCTCCTCAAATGTTCATCGATTTCATTACGATCGATAAGTGCATTTTGATTTATTTTCTAAATTGGTTACGTCTTTCAAAGGTCTCATTCCACTGTAAATAGATGAATGTTGACACACTTATAATGTGAGCAAAGCGTAGAATTACTAATTTCAATGCTTGAAGTGCCTTTCCGTGTAAGTTTGCAGCTCACCATGTTCGCTTTATTTAGCGCAGATGTAAAACTGACTGTATATGGAGAGAACAAGTCGGTGCATAAATACAAAAGATTTTCATTGAATTCATTTCAATGGAGTTCTGGTGTATAATAGATGGCACAAAGCTTCCTGAAATACTTTAATAAACTTATTGGCACGTTGAGCATTTGAAGCTTGACGTTAGCATTGCATAACACGTGCAATGCATAAAATTTTACATTCATAATTAGTTTATAACTTGAAAGATAGCTGTTGTTTGCAATATTGTACCACAAGTTGACGCAGTCGGATATAACTAAGAGTCCAATTCCTAAAAGTGAGGTGGTGCGTAGTAAAATCATTACCAAATGCCCCGATAGCACGTACATTTTCACAGTAGCTGATAACAACAAAGCACTAGACACTGACACACTGAAAGGATGTTGGCACTGTCTGCCGCAATTGATCTCAGAGAAGAACAGTTGTATAAATTTCTTGTTTCTGTTGCTTTATCTACTTACTACATTAGTATCACTCAATTCGATTACAATAGCCTGCCTTCTTATAGACACTCATAACCGTACTTTTTGTGGGCATTTTCATATTCTAAAATCTTTCGACAATTTCTGGTATGTTTTACACGTGAAGTATACATACCGGAAAAATAAGTACTGGACAATAAACACCAACTGAAAGTAGGCAACGATGTTCATTTTATACTAAAAGTTCGTCTCATGTATTAATTAAGAAGTAAACTGGGGTTTTCATATGACGCACAGACTTTGAAGAGAGACATGAAGAAGAGATGGCGAATCTTTCGCTTTTTATTTGACCAATACGGCGAAAACTTTAAACTAGCGCTGGAATTGGCATTGTTGGAGTACGACCATCATAAAATGTCGAAGGAGAGTGAACATACTAATCTTAAGGGAGAAATTTATAACTCGTTTCTAACTGTATGGCAAATACTTAAGACAGCAGGATGTTTCCTTGCAGCGCAATATTAGTGTGATATACCTAGCACATGCACTACTCCTCCTCGGAGTAAACGACGTCCGCCCTGCTGTATATAATGTGCATTACGTAGGTCACAGAGTACATAGAGAAAGCAGATAAGCGACAGCAATAAACAGCCAAAACGGGAGTAATATGACAGTCCATAATCCACGAAGGACTCGGTTTGGGATAGAACTATACGCGATGGGAATGTTCATAACGACGCTTTTATTGAACCACCACAGATATACTTGCTGCGCATTTTCCCATACTCATCTCATTTATGAGAAACTTAAAAATAAGGAGAAAAAGATTTGTATACCCTTGATGGACAGGTCTATTTTCGGAGTTGAATGGTGTGGACTGTGGAGAACTACCGTATTGCAACGTTTCCTTCGCTCGAACATTTCACATTTCATAAAACTTTTTCGGTTTGCCAGTAGTTTCCATTTTACTTCTGCTAATAACTCAGTAAGTGAGCTCAACAAGAAAACATTTCATTTTGAAGTTTCTCTCAAAGTCCAGCGGTCAGTGGGATGGATACATGGGTAGTTGAGTTCAAAACTGTTGTAACTAAATATACTTGACGATTTTCATTTTCAAATTTTGCGCGCTTCCATTTCGCATTGTCGCTTTATAAGTTGGGGAAAAGGGTTTTAACTGTTTAATGTTTTATAAAGCTTTTAAATAAAAATAATAGCATCGCAATTTAAGTAAAGGTTAACAGTTAACATGCATGTTGGTTTATTTGCTTCTTAATGGAGATGCTCGCATTTTATCCAATACTCATTTTAAATTTACCGCTAACATTCTCCCATTAAAATATTTATTACTGTTGGTTTTTATTTTAACAAATCCTTCTACCATTCCTCTTCTCTTTGGAAATCGATAGGTTGGTCAAGGCTAAGCTTACAATTTGTTAATTTTTCAAATATAAAGTTATAGACGTTCAGTCATCATCCTTGACATGGCCAAAACCAATCTTGCCTCTAATTTCAATATATTTTTTTAGTGTACTATTCCGTAACATTTGTGTTGCCTAATTGAGTTAATTTTCATAAGTTCTGTCACATATTCTAATAATTTCTTCAGTCATCATTTATATTCCAATTTATATTTATTACTTTTATTTAGTTCATACGTCATTCTTGTGCTTTTGAATAAAAAGGTCCTCGCAAATTCAAGTGTGTTTTATTTAAAAACCATGCTACAGTTCCCAGCTGTACAATCCAGATTTGTATTATGTTTTTGCATTTATTACTATTTATAATTCTATTAATATTTGGCACAATTCTTTTTTTTTTTTGAAAGTCTGGTCTGTTTAAAATGTAGAATCGTCAGTATTCCGAATCTTATTTTACCCCGATAGTGGTTGCGTCTAAAATCTTGTGTTCCATAGAGCCCAGCTATTCTTTTCCTTTTCCAATGTCTCGAGCACAATGTACGTACCTCCATATATATGGATGCATGCCCACGGTACATGTCGTCTATTGGATCCGACGCTGCCATCATAATCAGAACAACATATTAAATGGGATAATTCTATACTTTATTACTGTAAACTGCAACCGAAAAAGGGAAGAACGCATTGGGGACATTTAAAACATTCATATCTACCTTGGTTCGATGCAGGATTGCCCATTTCACTAAACTCTATGTAATATGTAATGGTAGAGAGGAAATAAGTGTTCTTTCTTCACATACCAAAGCTTGCTCATCCCAAGTCATCATCGTGACCATCAGCATTCACATCATCGCTATGTGATAATAATCATCATCATCTACTTTTCCGTCGTCTTTCTCATAATCATTTTCAGCAATGTAATGAAGATTTGAAGCCTACTCGCCATAGAAAATAATTTTTCCTTATTCTTATGACAAATGTAGATGCATTTTGACGAGAAAAGGCATGCGAAATCAAACAATATGGAGGACATCAAGGGACATTTACACAATAATGTGCAATGTATATTCCAGTGGCAGTAGGAAAAAACAGGGCACCAAAATACGCTCTTCCTCCTTGGTAACTGTACGTGGTAAGAAAAATGATAGGAAGGGAAAGCTAGTATATAGCGTACGAATTCATATCCATTATTTCTTGTTACCAGCACGAGATCATAGTCGTCGTGATCATCGTCATCATCACCATCAAGACATCACTATCTTCATTTTATTCAAGATTGCTGGAGGCCCTCATGATAGTAGAAAGTATAACACGTGCATTAATACTGCATTAGAGATATCCAAGCTAATGTCTATATTTCGGAGAGGCAGTGAAGGCATTACTAACTTCTATTTGTGTCTACGAGCTCGTTGAATGATTTCGCGAAAAGACAAGAACCAACTGCGGTAGTTCAAACTGGAACCGGTGGCCGCACAGTACTCCTTTCTTTTCCATGGAGTCTACCTATATTCATCGGGATGATGTAGCGGTCTCAAAATTTTTCTTACGTCAGCAGTCACATTCATGTTTAGGTGTTGTGTTATTACGATATATGCCTGATGGGAATTAGTTGACAAGGATGTGGAAAACCAAGCATGATTTCTCCGAGTCTGTCGCCTCCTCCTTTCAACTGCACTTTTGTATATCCTCTTTTATTACTTAAATGCTCCCTTTTGCTCGGATGTGTTTATTTAGAAATTATTGAGCAGTTAGACTTGTAGACTTTGGCCTCCTCTCACAACGTGTGTCAACGTCATCACGCATTTATTATATTACAAACATCGGATTACATTGGAATGTGCACTTAACGCTGGTTTACGCTTTCAAGTTTTAAATAGGTTTATGTCTGACGCAGAGCTAGTTCGAGACTTG
Organism: Orchesella bifasciata; assembly: GCA_034697805.1. NCBI lineage: Eukaryota > Metazoa > Arthropoda > Collembola > Entomobryomorpha > Orchesellidae > Orchesella > Orchesella bifasciata. The sequence continues at coordinate 10,234 of JAQGAP010000071.1, forward strand.
GAGCAATTATCTTGACAGATTTTAAGACACGGGACTCCTGAAAATAAAACAAAAAATAATACAAACTGGCACGATCTCGTAAGCTGATAAGTATGTTCAATAAGTTTTCGGGAGACTTGGAGTGAGTCCTTCCAATTTCAAGTCAAAGGCTAAATTAGCAAACATCATCTCTCCGATGAAGGACAATTCTAGGAAATTTCTATCGTATTTGCCATGCACGAAACTTGGGTACGTTACGTTTATAGAGAAAGAGTAGCCTGTGAAGTCGTCTTTTCTACTGTCAGACGGTATCAGGAGCTGTTTGTCGAAATTATTTTTAATTCGAAAATTCGAGTCCCTATGGTTGGACACTTACCAAGAACTTGTTCACACAAATAGCTTCCCCAAACTTGGAGAGTGGGAAAAGGAAGCATTTTCACAGTACATACTTCATAGACAAGTTGTGAACTATAACTTCTAATAGAAACCCTTTGCTATAAGAGATAGATACTGTTTTTGCTAAGCTTCTGCAAAACTTCTTTGTCCACGTACAACTCCACAAATCCATACATTGCCACATTCTTCTGTGCGCACAGAGGACACCATTATTATTGTGATTTGAAGACAAAAACGCGCTCATCTTGTTTCGTATTTTGTTATACAGTTTGGATTTTCATATTACTCATGAAGAGGAATCCCATCTTGCCGTTGGCACGTTTGGGAGTGGTTATCACTAATTCTAGCTACTCGGCATTTGTAGCTGCGGTTATAGTGGCAGTTAGCTAAGCCCATGTTGTGTACAGTGTACTGTACATAAAGTAAGTATAGGACTCCCTATTCCCCCAAAAAATTGAGAGAATATAATGGAGATGGAAGTGTTGCAAAGTTTCATTAATGCTGATCTCTCAGTTTTCACTTCATCTCTTATACTTGTGCAATATTTTCTTTCTTTTTTTCTGTGACAGTTTGACTATAAGCTTTAGTTGGATGTACACATAGTGAAGCTAATCTAATTGTTTTCTGTACACACGATGCTCCTATATGTATACAGAGACTGAGTGAGTTATACCAATAGCAGCAAACTGAGTTACGTTTATTGTTCACGGAGGTCAGGAGAAAAGTAGTTGGAAACAGGGAGAAAGAAAGCGAGGAGAGAGTTTCTCTGAATGTGCTTTTACACAACCTTCACTTTGTATTCAACTCTTCCTTTCCTATCGCATCCTATGCCATTTCTATGTGCTCAACCGGCTAGAAGTTCAATATCTACAGTTGGATACATCATGTGTGGCTGATCTTCCTGACCAAATGTAATGCACAGTATTAACCCAGCTACATGTCCACATTCTCTCTTCTCTCTGCTCCTTAACAATGGCACACATAAGTAGAATGGATCATCATTTCAGCCCTGTATTATAATAATAAAATACTTCTTAATGCAACCCAATCCGAACCAAACTGCATACAACTTACAGTCAGTCGGTTAATTGGTTGAAAGTATGGGAGTGAGTTTCATGTGCATAATATGTAGTTATATGTTTGGAACAGCATAAACTTTCTCCACGACAATTTAGCTGGTTATTATGTACTTGGGGAGTATTCCAGTTGTGGCTCATTGTCAATTCTTAACAAAGTTATGGAAAAACATAATGCATGCATCAGGGAGAAACAAGGGGAACCAGTTAGCAAACAGAGATATATGAGATTTTAAAAGACTACCAAGCAACAAAATTTACCATCTCTCTGCTCTCACAATGAGCATGGTCTCTGTGTACACATTCCCCACACTAAATTATGATAGAGCTAGAGGAACAGCAAACATTCTAGCAAGCAAGCCCTCCAGCTGTGACGCTACATACTTCAAGTCGATTGGTCTCCCTGCCATATTATGGAGCTCTCCCATATTATTCCCTGGTTGTGTTCCCTAATATTTCTTTGTGGTGCTTAGATTATTATCTTATGAATGTATTGTCGTCAGACCAACATGTTTAGTATTAGAATACGACATTCCCACATTGTATTTTGCCTGTGTCTCTCATATATCATTTTATATCAGCAACCATGAAACCTTGGAGCGCCTGCCCCCAGAATAAATTCTACTCTGTTTAACGCTCTCCAACTGAATATTTAGGAGCGCTTTATCCAGCTGCAGCTAATATGTATCCCTAGTTGATTAGATGAAAGCGCCCCCGACTCAGCAATTAAAATAATCGGCACTTAATGATCACTGCTTTTAATTTGCGTTGTGCTTTGGCACAGTGCGGCTTGGAAATCCCGCACCCACATCCAGTTTAAAACTTGTGATTAGTCAACCCAGTTTAAATGCGTGGTGCGTGATGATATGCTCTCGACTATGTCTTCGTAATTACTGATTACATGGGCGAAAAAACAAGGGGAAATAACCTTAACGCTTACTGTTACGATTGATAATGTGTCATGCATTTAAAATCTATTGTATTTTATTCGTTCGAGGATAAAACTTAGTGTTGGGCATCCACGATGACTTTGTCACCCAACGCTACTCCGTTCTAGTTTCACATGTGCAAACGAAATTAATTTGTTCAGACATGACATACATATAAGCGCTGCCTCCATTGTTTTTTTTATAGAAATAACACGGTTGTATACACTACGCCAGTAATTTCACAAGCTGAAAAGGAGCAACCAATAAATTCTCGATGCATTGATGAAACTGTTCACGCTTTCTGGACCTTTGCGAAAAAATAATGTTCCCTACACCGGGCATCACTAATGCAGCACTATGGCATAAATTGGATGTTAGTCATGTCATCATATAAGATTCCAGTCCAGAGGTGGCCGTGTGCAGAGTCCTCCACTTTGCTTCAGATGATCAGTCTAGTTATGAAAATCAATGGAGGCAGACAAGGAGTTGCGTGGATAGTATAATGAGTTTTGTTTCACCGCAATTCTAATTTGCTGAAGCATCAATATCAGCTGAGTGAACATTTTGCTAAACCTTTGCTTCCATGGTATTAGGGATGTGTGTGTGACATCATCAATCCCGACTGGTTGACTTATCGTTAGTCAAAAGTGAGAAATAAGAGTGTCCTCCGCTGCTCTGCTCCAGATCCAAATTTTGGTGGTGCCATAATAGGTGGTAGACTCCAGCAAGTTAAAGATCGTGGAAGGCTTTGATTGTGTTAAGCATAAGTGCATTTCTCTATGGATGGAGGGAGAAGAAGAGGAAGGAATACATTAGGTTGAGAATGTATGCATGTAAGTATATACCTGATCTGTTATGAGAGTATGAGTTGAGGACGTTTCTAATATAGCTTCAAATCACATCAATTTCGGTATCACATATCGCCTGCCTAGACCTCATCATCCCCAATAGAACAAAGTAACGGTCGCACGTTTACTTATTTTGAGAGAACTGAAAGGGTGTGAACAGAGTGGAGAGGAAAGCTAAGCTCGGAATTGCTGGATACTAAAAGTGCAGATTTTCTATGCATATTATGTCCTGCCTCAGAGGCGATAAAATGAATCCCTTGTCTCAAATATGGTAATGACTGAAGGAAAATGGTAGAACATGAAAAGTCGATTGCACAATTCAAACTTCGCTTTCTCTACATTTGGATACACACCCGTGACATACATGCACGAGGGAATGGGTTGGTGAGAGTTGGTGTTGTACTTTTACTTACTTTTGTGTGAGTACATGAACGTTATACGGCCCTCCCACCCAAATGTATGTATTGCCATATATGGGGGAGACCTATTTGAGGAATATTTATGATAAAACTCTCCAAACTCCCACACGTTTGTTAGCATTCTTTACAAACTAACGGAGACGACACCAGCATTTTGCTCAAAATCTCGTCGTGGACCAGATTACCTTCACGTATCCATCAACAACTTGCTTATAAAATTCGTTGGAAAATGGTCTTGTGTGCGGCAGTTCCTTTGGCTCTCTTTGTTGTTGTGCAGTGAACACGGCACACCTCTGCTCTGCTGGCCAACATGCAATCCACACATATGTGCTTGCTCTTCTGTCATGAAATCTGATGCATTATGTTCTCCTTTTCGCTTTGCTCTCGGATAATACTGATGACTGGGCACAGCTGTGTTCAAAATTTTGAAGAATCTCATGTTAAACCAGATGCCAGCTAGTGGTAGCCTTAAAAAGAACAACAGTAGTTTTGTTCCAGCGCCTCCACAAGAAGGAAAACAAGGTACGCCGAGCTGAGTACCAGAGGCTTATGGAATCTAATTTTCTTTGCATAATGAATTAAATAGACTAACATTCCCCTTGAAATGGCTATGTTAAGGGAAATTTTTCTCTTAACAACACCCGAAATAACATAACGCTACACCATTACCATTCTCAGTTTATTATTTATGTACACTCCCAGTTTCCAGAATGAAATGAAGGTTTTTCCATGAGTGGAAGCTGGCTGGGTTATTAATAGCAACATATTCACCCAGAATTATTTCATATGCGGGGGGAATTGAGAAAACTGGATCCGGTATTTCACCTTTCCAGGAGAAAAAGGCTTTCATTTTCCTTTCTAATAATAGACGGATGGAAAGGATGGTGAGATTTTTTTTTTGAGAATGATTCTTATTTAGTTAAGGTGCCACTACTGCTTCACTCAGCCTCCCTGTGGTATCTCCTCATTCTTTCATATTACGATCCCCATGTGACACTGGCTACACTCCTGTAGCACCATTTTATAGCATATAAACATATATACTTATAAGATGAGAGTTGTCACCATCGATGATAAAAAAAATGGCGGCCGGTCGTGAATGTTTTTGTTCTGCTAGCAGAAACGGAGTAAGTACGTTTTTGCAACATAAGCAAAAATTCATGTTTTCTTAAGTCAGTTTGACTTGAGGAATCAGGAAAAATCGTGCTCTGCCGAAGGTAAAGGGAAAGTAAATCCTATCGACTTGTGGATGAACACATAATCTGTCGCTCTCCGTGGATATAACCGTAGCCCTGTGGTGTGGATGCATAGCAAGTGTAGTCTCACTTTTGGCTAACACATACATATAATCCGCATGAAAACTTGGGATGTCCTTTTGCATAAACCTGATATCACACAACTGACAAAGATTCGAGTGTTTGATGAAAAAGCAAGAACGCTCAATCACATGTATTATTTTTTTTCTCTTGTCTGTACCCCTTTTACTTTTTTCTTTCTGTCTATCTCGCACTCGAGAACGGAGATAAGCCTGTTTGAAAGAAGCATGCTGAGGCGGACTTTCTTTTTGGTTGAGCAATACTTTCCAACAGATCACGCACGTTATTCCACGAAAACACGCCAGTCTTTTCATGACAAACGGAATGTAACTTTGTTCTAGATAACAGTTTATATCCGTATGTATTATACCTTTTTATGACATCAGCCAACATCGTGCCATGCTAACTTATGGTGTTTGTTTACTTGTGGAGTCGACAAGTTTATAATGGCTCATTGACTGGAGGAGTTATATATGAGCGCAAGCTGCTCAGAAATGCATGGAAGGCAAAAGTCATGGCAATTCGGAGAAGAAACAAAAACTTGCTGTTAATGAGCTAAACTTGCCACTCAAAAAACTGATGATGTATTGACAACGAAATTGCACATTTGTGGCATTCAGGCAAAAACCCCGTTAGAGAACCCAACTAATTGATTCACTTCTCTATACTTGCTTTGCTTATTACAACCAGTATGGAAAATTTGAGCGATTTCTAAAAATGTTGGGAAATATGAGAAAATGGTTTTTTCTTTTTACTTTATTACCTCAGTGACGACACTCAAGTACACAATTATACTTTACCTAATTGCTAATTAGTCTGTGGACGTGAACAGGTAATGAGATAAGCAAGAAATGCCTAAAACTTTTAATTTTATAGGTGAGTAATGCGGTGATGGAAAGCGATAAAACTAAAAATTATCTTTTGCCTGAATTGCTCGTCTCCTGAATATATTAAGAGCGTAAACTTGACTATCATAAAGATAACATAACGCCTGAGTGTGGAGCATTGGTAGAATAAAGTTAAAATGATTTTTCTCTCTCTCAATTGTCAATTTAAGACAAATTCCAGCTGAGCATGTTATCCTCTTGAAACTGGCACTTTAGGTTATTTCCGCAATTCGATATGGCTCATTGTCAAAGTGGAGCAAGTCAAACAATTAAAAAGTATGTTTGAATGTCTTCAATGGTACTTTCTAGTCCATTGGTAGTTAGCGTTTTTCCGGAAAAAATATAGGTGCATCACTGCGGATCAGACAGTTTGGTAGTTTAGTTTTGACTGTTAGCATCCCCATTCCGGCTCAGGTTTGTGGTATACGTATAAAATATTCTGGATCCAGATTTCCCGCCTGTTACTCCTGAAAGTGCCTTACTATTACCAGATTATTTCTCCCAGCCAATTCCGTTCTTTAAGAAATTGCCATTAGGTTCAGTGGCTTGTGTAAAAGAATCGTAGACTTGCTCTGTTCGCTTCACTTTGACGTACTTCAGCCAGCCTGCCTGCCTCTCTGCCACAGTTGTATAGGTATGGCTGCAGGAGAGTGAACAGCAGAAGAAAAGAAGAAAGTCTCGCATTTGTGAACAATTATCGTAAATATCATTCCAAGTGAGGGAGAGTAAGGACAACTGCTCAAAATTCTCTGCATTCGCTTTCACGCATCCCTTTCATGTCTTTCTGTAGAGAAAGTTTCTTCTCCTGTCCCATAACTTCTCATTTGATAATCTGATTTCGTAGGACTGCTCACTCCATATATATCCTCTGAAAATGCCTGTACATCAGGGTAAGTCGACATACACCATAGCTCCTGACTTCTTTAGCAGCTCCCAGCATAAGTCATATCCACAATTCCTTTGGTAATACGGATACTCACAGGAGAATGTTGTGTAAAGCGAGTCGTCGTGCCGCTGCAAATCCCAAGTGATGCGCTACAATGTTTTGCCAAGCCAAAGACACATACGTGGATCCGTTCAGTTGTAGTAAACACCAATGTAATGCCATGCAGTTATTCCAAGCGCTTTTACTTCCAACAATACAACCATCAGTTCCTACTTTTTCTATCCCATCAGAATCATAAACGGCGGGATACTTGCCATTTCTTATTTCCAAATACCAATCACATTTATAATGTTACCTCAGTCTAAACAAAATGGTTAATTTAAAAAAAAAATCACAAGTGGATCGGCTATTCCAAGTTAAGTGCCATATCATTGTCTACTTCTTCGTTTTAATTTGCCTCTAACTGATTAAGCGTGTTAAGAAAATCCCAAGAGAAAGATTTTACAGCTAACAAGATTATAGGTATTCAGAAATTCAGGATGCAGACATTCCTAAAGCAATTTAATAATTTCAGAACCTTTACTGCTGTGTGCTCAATGAGGCTGACTTGAAATATCTGAGCCGTCATTAAAGGATATTATATTTTGTGATAGCGCATGTTTCCTTTGCATTGCATAGTCGATATTATGGATATTTTTATTGACACTAAAATCTCTTTTAAAAAGAAACATACAGGAGCATGCATACAACCCCTGAGTGCGAGGCATTTATGCGCTAACGGTGACTCTGAGACATTTTGACTAACTATTGAAATCAGTGGTGTACAAGAGATATTTGAAGTGTCTTCATGACCTTCTGTATGAATTATAGCAACATGTCATTCTAGATTTATCTGAAATAGGGCTCAGAAGAATGTGTTGGGATATTACAGATTTATTGCATTTTGTATGACAAACTTCATGCATACCAATATCTATGCATGGGCCAAAGCTATCCCCAACTATAAAGCCAGACTCTTTTGACATGTTCACAAGAACCGGAATCAGTCTGTCTAGGAGCGTATTATGTGTGCATGTGCATATTACCTCTTAGAGTAGATACACAAGCTACGCAAAATATAGAGCCGAAGATAAACGGCTAGCGGAACGTTGTTCCAATAAAAAATAATAACTTACGAGGACGTAGTGAAATAGCCTACTTCATATTTGATCCAAACCCAGTCACCAATCCTTTTCTCACTAAATTCGAAAATTATACGACATTGAAGGCAACGCTTTAACGAGCGGAGCAAGGTGAATTGGAAGGAGAGAAGAAAATCGAGTGTTCTCGAAGAAGCAAACTCGACTCATAGACAAGCCAGATATGGATATACTTAGCCTTCGGTTATAATCTTTTCACTTACTTTCATTTTACACTTCCATGCATACGGGAAAACGTATCATGTGGCAACTACTTAACAATCAGTTAAATCAGAGAAAGTGCAAAGTTTTAAATGAAAGTGTAAAACCTTATGATATTTTAGCATCCCATCTATGCTCATGGTGTGAGAACCAACGAATCAGCATTTAATTTAATGACTGGCAAAAGAAAGGTACGTTTTCCTCTTTTCAATAACAAGTAAACTTCATCATGCTTAGCTGCCCTCATGCTCTACCGTCCATTTTCATTCCTGTACATTCGACACTCCGTAGTTTTACGATATTTCGCAGGATTACCTACAAAGAGCAATTGGCAGGTATAAATCTGTGTAAATTTCTAGGCTTCTCCTACCAATCAACACCTAAGATCAATGGCCTTCAACCTATCGTGTCAAAAGGGCATGTATGTATGTGTGATGTAAAAACTTTTTGAACGTGTGAGGTTTGTTTTGAAATGCATCAATGGAACCGTGCTAATCCTATTGCTTTGAAATAGCACATATACTCAACACAGTGTGACGTGTAGACTCTTACGCCTGTGTAACTTGTCGTTTGGTGCATCCAGAAGCCTCTGGCTTGCACAATCCAATTAAATAATATTTGAGATATGCCTCGGTATGCTGACTTTTGACCTTTGGCATCATCACATAAACAGGTAGATTTTTAAATTCAATTTCACTAGTTGATATAATATTTCATTCGCTGCATTTCAACCGGATAAGATACGCAGTATTTTATTTTTTTATAGATATTTCCTTTCTTGGATTGAATATGTGTTATATTGCAAAATAAAAACGTAATCTAAAGATATGCAGGGTATCAGGTATCCTAAAAGCTATCTATTCGAAGTATGCTCCAAGTATGGTGGAATGTAGGCCCAGACCCCTAACATCAAACATGAACAAAACTATGAAACAAATAGGATTCGGAGAAAAGCTGAGCAAAAATGGTTTATAAAGCCCTTGTGACTCCATGTAAAATACGTGCCTATACATACATTCAATAAATAAGTGGTTCCGACCGACTTGATATACATAAACATTAACACACATATAATATTAATAATATAGCATGTCTGCATGCATCAGTTGCGCCCAACGCTCTAACTGTGAAGAACTTATGCACACAGAGGGAAAAGAATAAGAAGACGAAATGTTTGCAACAATGAGTTCTTCATGATAACTGCCATTATGGGAAGGAAAATAAGAAGGGAAATAAAGGATAAAAAACTAATCCAACAACTGATACTCCACCTCCTCTCTTTCCCTTTTTCTGCTCAAACTTTCTCCTAATATCTATATCGTCTTATGTTTCTATCGATTACAAATATGGTTTCATTAAAACGCTATCGGATAAAGAGAATTCTTATAGAGGGATTGTCTGATGCGAATATTGGTCTAGAAAATATGACAATCTACATAGTTTGGGAGAGGAATGTCTCTCGTATAGAGAGCATTCTTTTCTGGGATGAGCAAATATATCCAGTCTCCAGCAGCAGCAGCAGCAGCAGGCTTGCAATTCCTATTACATTAATAGTACTAATATACGTGTTAGCGGTTGTTATAGGATAAATCCTCTTCATGCTTCTCTAGCATGTACTTTCTTTCTCTATTTTTTCCTGTAACCCCACTCTCACTCTTTTTTTCCTCTTTTCTTGTTTCGTACACTCTGGTTTGCTTGCACTTCACTTTCCTTCTATGTATGGTCTTTCCTTTTTCTTATTTATCTTCTTTCTTGGAATTTTTCCATACATAACATACACTAACTTCACTTACATGGAGTCATTCATGGGTTCTCGTTCCCTGTGTACGTTGAAGTTGGCTTGAGGATGAAAGTTGGATTGGAACTATGTAGAATGTGTGTAGAATGAAGAGAGAGAGAGTGTGAGTGAGTTGGAATCCTATATCTATATGGTATATAACAGTAGTCGTCTTATGTGGCTCCGAGGGAAAGAAGAGGAAGAATGCAAGGTATAAACTGTTTTTATACATGATGCCATGTGCGTGTGTGAATGCTTATGAAAGTGCAGTCAGATGTGTACTATGTGTGTGCTTTCTCTCTCAGCGTGTCCTGTTTTATATTGGCTTGCTTTCACTCTCAAGGGAAGAAGTCATCTAATGCAACTGGGTTGGTCCCGCTACGATAGTTAGTCGTGACACAAATAGGAAGACAGAACTTACACAAGGAGAGAATAGAGGAGAGTAAAAAGAGAAAGTAGGGACAGAATAAGAAAGGAAAGAAAAAAGAAAATAGGAAGAAAAAATGTCAGCTTACTTCCAGCTCCGGACGGATGGGTATAAAGACGCCGAGGAGAGGAGATGTGGATGAGAAAAGAACGGAATCAAAAAGACTACCACCACCGTAAAGAATGAATAGCCATCTAAAAGCCTCGATTTTGGCTGCCTCCTCGAGAGAACCAACTTGCACATAGTTGTTCATGGATATGCTTCACCAGAAACAACTTAGGAGAGAACAAACGATGAACTGGAAGGAATGTCTTATGAAGAGGATTTCTACACTTCGATCTTTGCCTTGAAATCCGCTGTTTTCAAATTGCTTGCGAACTCCGCAGTCACACAGAGCCGGGAAGCTGGCTCGACTCAACTCAGCCATTTGGAACAACCTTAGGAAAATGAGACAGGGCTACATGTAGGTTGTTGATCTGCAGCCGTAACAGATGTTTGTTAACACATTGGGATGATGTATTTTAATAACTTTGAATAGTTTTATCTCCTTCTCCCTACATACAAATGGACATGGTTCAAACTCTGGGATAGAAACGCAAGTCATTTCATTTAGCCACGTGTTTTAGCAAAATACACTTTCACATATATGTTTTTTACTATTACCATGTGCCATGCAATGAATAATGCTTTGACAGCCGTTGGCAACCTTATTGGTTGTGCTTGTGAGCTAAAGGCTGTGAAATAATATTTTCGGAATGCACTAGTTGCCTCTAATTGTTCGTACTCTTATCACTTGCGGGATAATGGAGTTTCGACCAATGCAGTATACCCCAATCGATTTTAGGTCTTGGCTAAGATCGATTGCCCATAAGGTTCAAATACGGAAACATCAAAAAGGTTTTTAAGTGACAGTACAAAAAGATCCATTTTTATTTATTTTTGGCAGCCGTAACAAACTATCACATTGTTAAACAATCATTCATGCTTGTAATTTATATTGTAGTTTTCATCACTACTTCGTATCGATTTGTGTGTCCACTTTTACCCAAGGTTCTTGAAATGCTCCCTCTAAAAGAAACAGAAATAAACCCAGTATTTCATCCATTCATTTTAAAATCTTACTTCTATCCACTTCAAGCTTCAACTATCCGTTGTCTCATTTTTTGAGTTGGAATTTAAGAAACGCATAAACAATAGAACCGTTATCAGTGATACGCTTGTCATTTTCGACGTTCCGACTCATTGAACTGCTTAATTGAAATATTTAAAACTAAAGCTTTCCTTTACTGGGGACAGAATGGGTTTCATTTAGTTCAGATGTATTGTGTGCCAACTTATTAAAAAAGTATGCATGACTTTATTTTTTGGTCGACAATCCCAAGTAGGTGCTACTAGTTTGGTGTAATATTTATCGTAAAATAAAACAAACCCGGCAAGCCAGGAGTAAGTAAGCTGTACGAAATAAAATTCAATAATAATTCAAATAAAAAAAATTTCAAGCGGGCCAACGATTAAAATAAAGCACTAGCCGGATAACCAACGCTGTGCACAATCCTAGTTTGTTTGCAGTAACTATCAGTTTTCATAACATTTGTCAAATACATTATTTGACACATTCCCATTGCGCGACAATGAATGTAAGGAATTTAATTAGAACTAACATTTAAGTTTACTGCGTTGCGTGGGCGGTGCGATAAGTATCACCATGTATTTCTTATATATTTTGGTCAAACTGCCTGATTTTGCTAGTTTTATATACATTCTTTAAAAAACTTGTTTCGAAATTGGCTAACATCAGTCTAAACCAAAGCTATATACAATATATTATTGAACACTGAAGAAAATCGTAAATACATGTATACATATAACTACGTCAGCGTAACACAGTACAACTAATTATGTAAGGAAACTGAACTGAAAAAGTTAAACGAATATTATGCATTTAAAATATGCAGCTAAAATTTCGTAAGTACAACGGTAATAGTTTCGGGACATTTGGATCTCCAAAACAGAGATTCCCATAATGCTTTTTGCACAGCTTAATAATTACTAGCAATCATAGTGCTCCGACCACATTTCTGCAATTTCCTACAATCCCAACAATTTCTAAGTGCGTTTGAATCACAAGGGTAAATAAATGTAGACATGTTTTCAAAATTGCAAAGTTGATGGGTTGAGAGCAACAAACCTACATAGTTCCTCAAGTGTGAAGCTTAGTGATGCGTTGAAAGTTGTGGAACCGTCCATGCTTCTTGTTTTGATGAAGGGCGGAAGTGTGGTAGAACTTGAAAATTGTTTGTGGGCATAAGTAGGGGCGGGGAAGGTAATGTAGTTGTTTATTAGTATGGAAATGTAAACACTCCTGCTCATAGAAAATTGTAAGACATGCACTTATCACGTTGCGGAGATGGTTTTACCCTGAGGTTAGTTTGACTCAAATTTAAAATATACCCATCTGTCATACCATAATAGTGGCCTCGGTTGTGAGTTAGATAGACATGTATTCCAGGCTGTTGGCATGTTCCCTTCTTCTGAGAACAGCAAAAACTGGTATTATTTTGCAAAATAAGGATCCAGACTATGGAATGAAATGTGTGAACAATTATCTCAGGGTCAGTTCTTCAATGGTTGAGGATGACTGTTGTAAAAAGCCAAGCTAATAAGATGTTGCAACTAATTATGTTTTTATATAAAAGTATTCCGACGGAGGCTGAACACAATTATACCGTGCCTCATTCATTGGGTTTACCTCCCACCGGCCAACCTTTACCACCAACTTGACGAGGGAAGTCGTGGGATAGTTTCCCAAAGAAACTCGGAAAACTGTTTTCTTTCTGTTGAAACCTTTAAATCCGATTTCTCTCACATAGTTTACAATCCAGGTCATAGCGAAACTCAGCTAAAACAGTATCAGGAAGCAGGTCTAAGCGCCTCCTATTCCCATGGCACAATTTTCTTTCTTTTTTGTATTATCGCAGTGGCAGAACGAAGTACTCTCAGTTTTAGTAGTCGCAGTAGCAACAAAGCAGTGGAAAAGTCAGTCTTCCACCCATCAAACAAGTATGTGTGGTATCAACAAATAACAAAAGGGAGAGAAATCAGTCCGACTACTTTCTTAGCTTACATCCACAAGGAAAAGTTTTTTCGAGACGAAAATTTCATTTCTTACTACTTTGCTTTTCTTCGTCCTTTCTTCCACTTGTTCTCATTCTCCCTCCTCTTCAATCTCTTATGAGACATTCACTGCTTTTCCGCTAATTAAGTCTCGTTGTCTTCTCAGCCAATCCTTCCAACAGACAATATACGTACTGGGGCAATGAATATCACGTATCGTATCACTCTCAAAGATGCTTTATTGGGTATAGAGAAGACGATGATAATAAGAGGGTAACAATGCACCAAACACTTTCTGCAAACTAAGTCACTGAAACTTAGACTTCAACTTGGGTGGATGTGGAATGGATCCTCCTGTTATTCATGGAATAAAGATAGAAGCACACACAACTTGCTATTCTCTCACTCTCACCCAGACTTTTTCCATCTATATGCTCGCTTTGTTGTGTGCATTTTGTGTGGAAGTGTTACGTACGAGTCTACAATAAAACTTACTCGCACTCCCGCTCTACCTCGTCTCCTGTTACAAAGATCTCTTGTTCTTACTTCTATGGAGAAAGAGGAAAACTCTTTTCCTAACAAATAAATGGACCAAGTGTGACGCAAGAAAGAGACCAATTGCAAAAAGAGCAAAAAATGAATGAGTGGAGTCAGGGTTGGAAGATCTTGGCTAGAATATCTTCCCGTCCTTGGAACAAAATTGCTTGCTCTTCTCTCCGCTCAATGTCATTCAACAACAGACTCCTGGGCTGGTACGCTGCTCCAAAGAGTTTTCAGCCCTGGCTCAAAGTGTGACTGTTACTAAACGTTTACTTGTGTAACAAAGACTTGTTTTAAAGCCCGAAAGCGTGCAAGCATGTAATCTTTGTCGGCCTCAGTCTCCTCGAAAAAGGAGTTCCAGAAAATGCTTCCGCCAGGCCAAGTCTTTAGCCTTTTTGTAATATCACACTGTCCCTCCCATTCAACACTAATTTTTAGTAATACATGCAGCCACAGCGGTTATAGTCTCGTTACAACAACTGAATGCTTACACATGCAATAAAAGATGGTATAGATATATATATATATATACTACGTTACTTTCGTTTGTCATTTGCCCTTTACCAAAGGGAAACCGAGAACTATCAATTAGCGTACATGAACATGAGCGGCAACATTTATCAGTAATTTCCAACGTATTTAATCTTTTCCAGAACGCCTCTTTTCCCATTTTCTTCAATCATCAGAATAAAATATCCCTTTCAATGTAGTTGGTTTTTTAGCCTGGTTCACCAAGTTGTTGAACCCGTTAGTAAAAGCATCGCTCTCTCTCTCAACCGACAGGGTGAAAAGTCTGACCACTTTATTATAGCAGTTGGAAATAGAATCAAATGGGGAGTGGGGCTGGAGGATTGATTATTAATTTTCGTGGCTGGAATACTGAGCAGTCACAATGGAATTATTTTTAGCATGATTATGGACAAATAGTGTTGTGTGACTACGAAATTGTCTTTCTGGTATAGAGGAAATGGAGCATAATGTACACAGTACACACACTCCCTTACTTGTATGGTCAGAAGGATGGTTCATAGGCCAAAAAACAACAATTGTAATTCCTAGGTATTCTCATCTTTTGGAATTATAAATAGTGGATAGTTCTGTCAATTCAAAGAACTGGAGACTCGTGGGAAATTACAGAGCAGCCTATCTTTCTATGTCCAACCATTCTCATCATCATCATGGTCTGTGAAAGCTGTACTTGTTCAACTTTCAACTGGGCACTTACCACCACTGTAGTCGGAATAATAGCACACTTCATTACTGTGCTCATGTTTGCTCCTTTTTCTCCACATATAGGATAATATATAACGCAACATTTCTCCAGCTCGCCAGTAATATTTGATACTCCGTTCGTTTCATTCCACATTCGTGAGCTGATGCATTGTTGATGCTCTCTCTCTCTCTCCTGCTCTCACTCACTCACTCTCTTCTGCCAACTACACTTTTGTAAGAAGATTCTTCATAACCAATTTTCATGGTAGGCTTGGCTGACTCCAGCAGGAGGGAAAAGATTACTCCCGTTGTGGCTTTCAACTGTCATACATGGAACATGAGTGAAAAATGAGAATTTGTTCCGCCACGTAGACTTTCAATGGGCAAAGTGACGGTTTGTTTGGTTTGTCAGGGTATTTTGACCGTTCCACAGAAAAAATGGTGGGCAGTTTCTGCTACATGTTCGTGTGTACTCCACGCTTCCTCGCACATCATCAGTATATATCTTTTTGATTATGCTTTTGTCTTTTTAACCCAACAAATTGCAAATTGTCCCCTCTCACTGATAATGACTTGTGGGCCACATTAAAATATGGATCGTTTATTATCCAGCGCAACCGCTGGATCCATGAAGCTCTAAACTCGTTTCAATTATTTCCAAATGGAAGATTCCATTTCCTGAGGATAAATGAAGCGAGAATTATATTATTTCACATTGTAGGGACATACATTAGTCCACTAATTCGTTGCTACGCATTCCACGTCCATACACACACTCACACACTCTGGCAAACCATATCTGTAGTTGACTGGTTGACGGGTTTTCATATTCCAGAAACTTTTTCCCTTATACATTTTACGCATACATAAGATGACGTACTTGTTTTTTTACATTTGATGGAATCTTAATGGCGTGTAACAAATGGATAACCCAGTTTACCAACTCCACTCGGAGAAGCGTACACGTCCACATGTGTCTAACGGCTTCCACATGATTTTCTATTCTTTGTTGTTTTATTGCAGAGAAGAGGCAGATAAGATTGGAATTGCTGACTGGCAGCGCAGTCGAGTGTCATGAGTGCATGTCGAGAGTACATGAATAAATTTGGGGCTTTATTGGTTTTGCTCAAATTTAATTTAAAGCCCAAACCCAACATATACAGAGAGGCAAGGTTATCCAATCCAGTGTGTGTACAAACCCACTGAGTAAACGCATATATACATACATGCATAAACATCGGCTCATGAATGCATTACAATGAGAACCAAGGAGTATGCTGGGCTTGGCTTTGAGGTCTGAAAAATTATTGGCGTCGTAGTAAAATTTGCCCATTTCTTGCAAGTTAATTACATTTGTAGCAGGCCCAGCCATGAATTCATATGATGCTCCATCACCCAAGCTAGGGATTCTTTTAACAGAAAAAGCCATGCACACACGCTCCTAATGTAAAATAAAGACTAATCCTAATCCTATCTGGTACAACTCGGATAGGATTTTGAATAACATTCAACATCGGAGCGAGACGGTTGGCTTGGGACATGTTGAATACTTTTCTACAAAATATTGCTGAAAACAAATTAGGTCGAACTAATAAGTATTCACACAATTTCCTTTCCCCGGCTTTTGTGAAAATTGCAGTTATACACATCCATTTGTGGGATGCAACCATGCAAAATTTACTTGATGGAAAGTGGAATTCGTGTGTGAAGGGTGTTGGAAAGGGAATGAAATAGTTTATTGTTCACAACGGCTAGCAGCAGTAATCTTAACAGCAAAGTTAGAACGTTGTTGAAGGACATCGTGATTGTGACCCATAATTCTTGTCACTAAGTTTTCTCTGCTGGCGTTCATATGCTCTCCAGCATCACTATATTTAGTCTTCACGCACACTCCTATAAATACTTCACCAGATGATACACAAAACACCAGACATACGTAATATACATAACACAACCATATAAAACTATGGGGCTCTGGTAACTATAGGCTTTTGATTGTGGCTCTGAGTTTTGGATATTTTTTCGGATGAAACGAATCAACAAAACTCTCAGTGCGGTGATATGTAATGTTGCAGATACGGCATACCTTTGGACTAGATGCTGGTGGTGTGCACATACCATGCCAGCATTGGAAAGCGCTGAACATTATTACAGAGCATTCATGTGACAGACGTCACTCTGATGCTACACAAAGGCTTAAAAATATCCAAATGACGTATTATAGACCTATATTATGTCCCAATCCATGCATCCCAGCGGTAGCCGCAGATAACAACAGGCGTACAAACGAAGAGAGAGCCAAAATGGTGATGCACGCTTAAATACATACGTACACATGCATTATATTTGTGAACATTGCCTGAAAGAAAATTATTCCAACAATTTCACTACTTCTCTTCTCTCCCTTCTTCCCTCCGCACTCACACATCCTTTCACAATATGTATTGTATGCGTATGGCTTTCTCTTTTGTTGCTACTGAAACACATGCTGTACTCTTGTTTCCTTGCCAGAATTCCAGTTTTTTTTTTCACTAAAAATTATAATACACAACGACTCAGCATCAGTGGGGAAAGCATCAGGAATGAGAGTGGTGAAAGAGGAGACAGTTCCCATTTGTAGACACATTCACCTTCCCAAAGACTACAAAACAGAGATATATCCCGAACGTGCATATCGTTTGCTGCAAGCTAGAGATAGGAAAGATCTTGTTCATAATGCCATCTCACCACACTAACCTCTCATGTGGGTTTGCAAGGAAAATGGATGTAAGCTCAAACGGCTTCGTCGTTCTGAAGACACTAGACTATTTTTCGGTCCAATTTTTCCATACTTTCTCCCCATTTATTCTTATTTTTTACTCGCTCTCTCTTCTGCTTTTCATTTTATTCCTTTATTCTTCCAAACAAGAAAATACGCAAGGAATCCGTCCCACTGCCGTCCCCGCCATACAGACTTGTATTAACTGCATTTCATGCCTCCGAAATGAATTGGCTGAATCGGGACTCTGTCTACGGGATTCATAATGGGAATGTAACAGCAGAGTCTTCATAAAACTCCCGAAATTCGAGATAGTTGGGTTAGTTTATCCTCACGAGCAATGTACATAGTCGATGAGTTACCGAATGGATCCATTTGTCTTGCAAAATTTAGATACCTATGAATAACTTTTATCCGCAAAACATTTGGTTTCAGTAGGTTTTTATTTATTATTATATTATTTATATGACTTTTGGACAGTTTTTTAAGTTGACACTTTTAGAAATTTGAACCATTGCCACGGAAACAAAAGAAACCTATTGAAACCAAATATTTTGCGGATAAAAGTTATTCATATGTATCTACATTTCAACACAATGGATCCATTCGGTGACTCATCGACTAAGTACATTGCTCATCAGTGATGTGAGGGGTTCCCAACATATTTTGGTGATGAAAACTTAACAGAGTAAGAGTAGGTGTGCAATAAATTTATGCTACTAGCCTCGAAAACATACATCATGCAAGTATTTTTGTTTCATTATTTTAGTTCCTTATTTAATTTGTAGAAGTCGCCGAGCTTAGGGTTCTGTTTCAATGAAGTTTATTTATAACACGATTTTTGGATAATCAACAAAGGTATGAAAGGAAATGGGTTCCATTGATGACGTCCATGTAGCCTGCTCAACAAATGCAGATGTGTACAAATCATTAAAATTACAGCCCAAGTGAAAGTGTATCTTATATGGATGTTTGTGGCAATAACGGTCGTAATTGAAATTCTCTGTCCTGTTATCATCTGTCCAACGAACAATTACACTGTTCGGGATGGGACAGGAAAATTAGTCTCTTTACATGTTAAATGTGATTGTGCTATAGTGGCCAAAATTATTTGGGTTCGGGATTAAATACTCCCCTTTTGTACAACCACATTAGTGTGTAGTCACCAGAATGCACAAACAAAGCGCTCCCATTTCGACATTCTGTTTGATACGAAACTTTTTAAAATTTCAGCCTCGGAACATGTAAACATTCTAATTGGTCAATTACACAAGTTCCAGTTCATTATGCAGGATGATGAGTTTTTGTGGCAATTAAACTCGTTGGGATTTCTTTGCAGAGCAAGTTAATTCAGAGAAAATGGACATAAT
Source organism: Orchesella bifasciata (assembly GCA_034697805.1). Classification (NCBI taxonomy): domain Eukaryota; kingdom Metazoa; phylum Arthropoda; class Collembola; order Entomobryomorpha; family Orchesellidae; genus Orchesella; species Orchesella bifasciata. Next base: position 29,568 of record JAQGAP010000071.1, read on the forward strand.
CTGCAAAACGACTAAATCCTTTAGGAGGGGAACAATATTTTCAGTGGAAGGATTTGCTCGCAGAATACCTTGTGTACACGAGTATTAAGCACATTTGTAGTCATACGCATTTGTACATTTCCTACTTTCTCTACTTTCCGTTTGTCTTTTAATTTAACCAGACGTGCCTATCTACAAACGTATCTTTTGACTATGTTGTACACGATCGAATCTACTTCGGACGGCAACAAAGGCGACTACTGAATGTATGATTGTCCCGCTACATTCGCGATTTTGTAAAACTGAAGCAGGTTTTTTACATGCTTGGAGCTTTCACATTCTATATCTTTCACATATTTATGGATAGATGCATACATCTTCATCAACAGTCAAATACACTTAGCCATCTGTGTGTAGTAGGCTCTCGTCATTATGCACTTAAGAAATGTAATGAAGGGAGTTGGACGAGTGAGTCTTATTCGCATTCAGCCTGTTGTGTTGTAACTTTCTTTCTTTGTAACTGTTGCACTTTCCGTGCCGCGGCAGAGAAGAAAGGGACCATTACGCATTCAGTGCATTTTTTCTGAGCTTTTAAGCCAAGCGAAAGCAAACATCTAACAGGTATTCATTACTTGTTACATTGAGAACTGAACGATGCAATGTTTTAGTGATACACACAAGTACGAATGCTCATGCTATCCGTCCATCAAACACGTATTTACAGGTACAAAAGATATTTGTGTCAGATAACGAAGTTAAAAGGAAGGAATGGAGTGTGTGAGCAAGGGATTGAGTGGAGTGATGAGATGGAGAAAAGATTTCATAACATTTTTTTGTTCGATATAAAATATTCTGGGACTAGACTTCGTGACATGCCATGGGACTGCAGTGCATTGCGATGTGAGCAAACACGGGAATGAATGTAGATAGCTGGGAGTAATCTGCTTTGTAAAACTTGGCTACATGAGTCAAGGCTCTTTCTTGGAGAAAGACGCTCGGATCTCTACATCTCCATCAGGGTTTTTGGTGCGGAGTTCTCTATTTTTGCAACTCATTCTCTGTCTCTCTAATGTACTTTCTTTGAGTCTCTCTGTTCCCTGCTTTCCTGGGTACAGCCCTTCAGTGCTTGATGAAGCTCCTCATGCATACATGTAAACGTGAAAGAACACGATATTAGCATACGGGGACAAGACGATGAAAAACTGAGAGAAGAAGGCGACTGAGTGATTGAACGAGATTAGTAATTGACATAAGAGGAAAGAACGGTGAGTAAAGGCAAATAAGTTGATGGGACAGATATCCTAAATCATATGAAACCGAGAGCTAAGGAATAATATTAATAATGTGAAGGAAACCCAGAATCTAACACGAACACCAAGAAACACCGTAAACGATTTTGTCCCTTTGCCCATGGGAGCCTATATGGCAGCAGCAGGCATACTAGACCTCGTCCAGTACTAAATCATATTCATACATATGGATGTATGCATAATATACCGCTAAGAAAAATGAGCTCTCTCTCTCTCTCTCCTTAGAAATAACGTGAATCAGCAGGAGGAGTAGAGAGAACGTCTGAAATTTCCCTCATGTCGGTCGCTCCCTCACTCCTTTTCCTTATGCTGCTTAAGTGTATGCAAATTCTTTAAATAACACCTTGGAACCAGTGATGGCTGGGTTTGGCTGACATATAAAAGAAATGAGAGTGCCCACTACTCACATCCACTACCACTTTTACTCACTCAGTCAATATTCATTCCACCAGTAGTTGTGGAAAGGGACTGGGGAAAAGCACAAGAGATCACGAAAGACGCACTTCTCCCTGTTTGCTCATCCGTTATGCATCTCATCTGGTCTCTTTTATTTCCTTTCTCCTGTTATCATTGATACATGTTGCGACTGTGTAGAAGTGGGACTACACACCTTTCTTTCATCTCCCTACTTCTCAAATGAATTCCCGAGCAGAGCAAAGAAAACTCGGTCTAAGAAAAGGAGCAAACATCTAGTGCCCTGTGCCGCTGTGTCTCTCGATCTACCCACCTTGTTGTAACATTTTTCCATGCTCAGCATCCAATTTCCAAGGAACCCTTGTGCACACTCCCGCTCCCTCCCATTCAATTAAAATATGTATGTACTTTGGTGTACGTTGTCAATCTCCGGCTCGGATTTGAAACTAATTAATGAAGGGAGTCTCATTGGATTAGAAACTTTGATTTTATTTGATCGACTAATATATGGCGTGTTGTTTTTGTTGCTAAAATTGGCCTCCTGGCTGCTACAAGATGCCCTTATAAATTTAACCTTTATAAAATGACGGAGCTGATCCTATATTTTGATATTAGAGCTGGCAAGCTCCTCGAAATTGATCATCTTGTCTGTTGGCTCATTTAGCAAATATCTTTAAACTCTTGCAGTTCTCTCTCAAGAAATGTTAGCTTGGTGATGGTAACTGAATGGCAATAGCAAGACTGGTAAGATTATATGAAGGTGCCTGTCAAAGAAAGCCCAGAGGACGGAACGGGGTGCCAACTGGAAAACTTACGAAGTGTTGATTTATGAAGTTTGGGATAACGCATCAAATTACAAAACCCAACGGCTCATATATTTAATGACACCCCCATACCTACATGTATATCACCATGAGCATATTGAACAACTCACCAGTTTGGTATCTCTCCCCTTCTCTTGCTTTCACTTTTGGCTCCAATGTTGTTTGATATTCCATCTCACTCCATTTCACAACTCATAACATCCTATAAAGCGATTACTACGGTTATGTATACAGAATTGGAGAAAGATTGGGTACGTGATAGCTTGTAGCTTTTCATAACTCGAGCTGACAGATAGCGGAGAGTTGTGCAACAAACCGGAAAATAGCCAATCAAAAACTTGGAGCACAAAACCCACATTGTAAACAAATTCAGTTGGGGTTGCTTTGCCACTCTCAAATCTCTGACGCTCTTGTCTAATTATTGGCGGTGTACTGTGAAAACTGAAAGTTGAATCCGTTGAAAGCAAGTGATCAGCCATAACGGGATATTTTTATGCAAATCCAATCCAATTCTACTCACATTGACTGACAATGAGATTTAGCCTGTAGTCCTTGTGCCATCTTTCTACGAAAAATACATTTAGGTTAAAGTTCATGTAAGAAATAGCAGCTGAAAACAAATTAAAAAGCCACAAAGTATGCCAACATGGAAAGTTATTTTGTTTGTGAGAGAATGTCTTATTACAAACTAATTGGTTACGACTGTTACGGGAAAATTAGTGAGTTTTGACTCTGACTTTCTTGCGAATTGTCAATATTGCAGTAAACTCTCCGTTTTAGTGACAGGTCATTAACGAACGAGTAACAAGTACAATTATTTCACGAGCAGGAGTAAAAACTAATGATAGAATGAGAATGCTTTTTTTTATAATAATAAAAAGTCCTCGTTCCCTGATGGGGAATGAGCGCTGGAAATCGCTTATCACTTTCATCTTTCATTTCCTCCAAAGTTTCTAGTTTCCTCAACTGCATATGAAGGTTACTTCTAAGCAGTTTCTAAACTTTTTCTTTTCTTTGTGATATTTTTCTGAGTTGTGGAGCAAGGCAAAGAATGTATTTAATACATATTCATATTATTATGTATGCATACATTCAACAAAACCAAAAAAAAGTTGGAGTCTAACTTTCTTTCTTGGTAAATAAAAGTTGGTTCATTTTCCTTTTTGAGTTTTTTCATCTACGGGGCATCTAGCCATTAATGACGACACAAAGAACCCATGTTTTATCCGTCCCACCACTGTAATATTTTGGATGGTACTTCTTCACCAGTTCCTTTTGGTCTGTCTGTTTGCCAAACTTGCATTAATAGGGAGTAGTATCGTATGAAAGTCCGTCCTTACAAAAGACTGAGACTGAAAAGCTGCGTGAGTTTGGTAATTAAACATTCGACATAATATGCTGTAATTTTTCACCATCGGATGGCTTTTTCGTGTTTTACATTGATAAAACATCGACCTCTGATGATACAGGTCCCAAAATATGGAAGCAGGGTTTCGATTTTTCTGTTGAAATCTTTTTCGACGACATAACATTTATAGAGCCAACTGATCATTCCCTCTCAAAACTACAGGGAAATAATAATAATAAGTGAAGCGCTTCTTCTCAGGAAGCAACTATTCAAGGTTTTTTATGGCTTTCGGTATTTTAAAGGATATAAAGCAGAAATAATTTGTTTGCAAGTAAATGCTAACTTCTATAATGACAGGAAATTATCATACGACATTGTGTTGCTGCAAGATAGCGAACAAAATTGTATGCTATATATCTTCCATTTAGTGTTCTTTTTGTAATCTAAACTATGCCGACTGAATGAAGTATCGGAAGTTTGAAGGTATACGTTGCGTAAGTAATTCATAATGTAACGGAGTACAATGTCAAACTCTTCTTTTAGTACACGGATTACACATGTATCATAATTTTGGAAGCCGAAAAAAAACTGAGTTGGTGTGGTTTCTTTTGTTAAAGAGTAAAAAATCTTAAACACGATGTAATAAAGTTGCGCAAGATTGCTGAATAGGTTTCACACGGAGAAAGCACGACGGTTCACTCTTCGTTTTGGAAAGGATTTTGTTTAGCACAACACATTTGTTATTATTAATTAAGCAATGTCGCCAGCAAAGTTTCTCCAGTTGATGAAAATCTGCTCTGAACACGATGTCGTGATTTCAGCAAGTGGCAAAAGGATTTGCAAGAATTATTTTGTTTTTTGTTTGGGTTGCTATAACTGGTGCACTCGAGGAGAGTACTCTATCTGCCAAAAAAGTGTGGTGTTTGCGTGGTTGCATGTGTATACGATCTACACATTCTGCATGCGCTGCAGGCAGCTTCTTTTTGTGGTATTTCGTGACACGATGTTTTCCTTTGAAGGCTTCTTTTTAACATTTTGAAGAAAGTCGTTTCACTGCCAGTTTCTCTGTCATATTATTTTACTAGTGTTGGACAATCTCGTTTTTTTCTTCAAACGTCATAAATAACAATGCACGTGCTATATTCTGTGCTATAGATAAGAGAAGCGATATGTGCCAAATGTACCTATAGTGCAGTCAGACAGTGGTACCTGAGCTTGTTTTACTTAGGTGGCTTAGTTGCGATTTGCGATGTCATGCAACCTACAAGTCACTTCATTCAGTTGTTGTTAGTTAGAAATTTGGGATTTGCACACGTACTTATCTTTATTTTTCGATATCCGTGTACAAGTACACTGTTACAATCATTTTGATCTTTCGTACATAGGCTTAGCAATATACCATCTGCGTGTTTTAATTAAAGAGATGCATAGACTTCTGTGAAATCCAAGGAAGCCAGTGGGACAAAATTTACTGCTTCGAATACTTAATCAAAATTCGAAACGTGCACTGGTGCATCCTCGCTCCCATCTTTCAATAAACTTGCTGGGATTTAAAATTCGTCGCATTAGTTTCTTTATACTTGTGTGTTTTTACACGAAGAAAATTTGATAGTAATAATACATAATACATCTCTGGAAATATGAACTTATTCTTTGCTGAATTTGAATATATACTGCTTATATAACTATTCAGTAACAAAATATTTTCCTTAAAAATCAATAGGCCAGAGTTCATGATGGTTTACACGAGCTTAAAAGAAATGCATTTGCCATAGATTGGAAAGTTTGGTGTATATAGCAGCACCCGGCCATGATCATGCTAGTATAAAACTAATTTGCTAAAAAAGACTTGCAACGAAGCCTAGAAAAACTTGAGAAATAATGGTAAAAGTAAAGTCAATTTGGTGGTCGGCGATCTATATGGTTTTCTACACATTACGATATTCTATTTTATCTCTGATATCGTATGATCATAACAGGAAATTTTCCCGTAAAACTCCCGTTCACTGACGCATTTGGATTCGGAGGAAACTGCGCTTCTAATTTGCTTTTGTCTTCATTACGTACCCAAAAACATTTTGAAGAAACCGTGTTTACTTGGCCTCTTTTTCAGGCTTGGGGGAATTTGAAACATCGAAACTAATAGACATTAAACTATGGCGTATGGATGTTACATTCAGCATTCTAACATTCTTAAAATAAATTGCGTTTCATTGTTTGAAATGTTTACTGCAAACCAACACATCATACATCATAATATGAAGTTAAACTGGTTAAGCAAATGGATATCATGAATTGTGTCCTAACAAGTGAACACCACATTCTGCTACATTTCGTCGCTTTGGAAAAGTTTTAGGAATGTTTTTAAAGTACGTGTACGTAAAATTGCGGCTAACTTTTTGACCAAAGAAAAAAAACCTGCTGTCGAAGCACTTTTGGGAAAATGGATTCGCTGATTGGCAACTCTAATTGGCAGCTACAATATGATGGCTGATAAATTCCTATCATTACGGGTGTGAACTTTTCTTGAAATTACAGCTCTTCAGTTTACTTCAGATTTCAAGATTACAGGGGCTTTTCTCGTTTATAGTAATTTCTTCTGTAAAGATATCACGCGACCATGATTTTACAGTCACAGGATCTTCTAAATAAGCAAATTCAACAACTGCTTTTTACTAATCTGACTGTTGATCTTTTCCCAATTTCACCACCTTAAAACTTGCCACGAGTACGTATATATATTATTGGTAGATGATGGTACAATGTAGATTTAAAAGTTTAGATGCTAAAGAAAATAACTAACTTAACTAAAATACAGCTTCACAAAAAATGTAAACTCACCATATTTTAGCACTTCTAGAGCTACAATCAAAGCAAAGTCGCTTTCTGTATTCTGTTAGCCGTGGTTCCAAAATAGAGGAAAATAATCTTGTTTTCATCTCAATCTGTCGACTTTAATAAATTCGTAGGGAAGATCCTATAGTATATTATATTAGGGAAAGCTTTTAACCCTACAACTCCTTTCTTCACAACCGAGACAGAGGGTATTACTGTTGAACGTCTCGTCAAATTTGCTGCTCATTTTATTTTCAGCCCTTGTAATATAATTAGGTAGGTATGTAACCCAATGTTGCGAATATTTCTGCACACTGTGCTCTTGCTTTTAATTCGACCCGTTTAAGTGGAAATTTACTGGGGTGTGTGAGAGACGGGAAAGTTTTTATAGCGGAGAAAAATGGTTTATGAATTGAAAACAAATAGTTTTATACCAGTTTCGTTTACTCCATCCTTCTCCGAACGTTCCCATTGTTCTATTTCACGTGTAGAGTGGTTTCGTCTCGGATTATGGGACTAGTTAATGGTAAGCGGAAGTGTTTTGGTATTATCCAAGTTTCTGTGTTACTGCTGTAGCAATATTCGGTTAAGATGTTGTTAAAGATCGATACTCGCACAACTTATTAAAAAACTTTAGTAATTAATGTTGAACAAATCAGGAAACATTTTTCTTACAACAGTTTGCAGAATTTATACTCATGCAGAGGATGTTTCGTCGAGCTGAAACTTTTATTTGGCAATAATAAATGTACATGCTTGAGCATAGCCGTCGTTCCATGTTCATCCCTTTCATCTTTCATCTCAATCCACCATGTCAGTCAGTTGTAGTTGTTGGTTTTATTATTTTTTCATTATTTCCTGGTATCCTACGATCGTTTATCTTTCAGTTGGTAGGTAGTCACAGCCACTAGTTGTCAACAGAAAATAGCCTGCAATAATTTTAGTATGGTTTCTTAGTATTATGGTTCATTTATCACGCACACAACCCGCTTGCCCACCCAGCTATGGTAAATGATGTGTGGTTTGACATGCCTTCCAAGCTCCTTTAACAGAACCGAATGGAAAGTGGAATCTAGCTGCTGTGTTGTTGCTACATGTAGTAGCTAGTAACAATGGAAGGACGCAGTCTATTGGTAGACTCACGGGTAGCGGAACATTGCTAAAGGAATTTAAAATGAGATGATTTTAGTCAAAATTAATTGAAACACGAAGTTTCCCAAGGCAGTCATGGATAGCTAAACACACTGCCTCCAGTTTAAATTGTCATGTAAGAAAAGAGGCAAATTAATTAAACTCATTCAAACTTTAGCTCCAAATAGCTTAACTTACATCCAATGAAACTCGTGGAAATAAAGAAGTACGGAGAGCCAACGGGTAGCAATGACAAGGCAATTTCTGACTAAATGGATTTCCTCGGCTAAGAAAATCCGTGGATTTCGATTCTTCATCAAATCCACATATATGATCACTAGAGCGCATATTATATAGAAACTGTAAATATAATAGGCGTATAAACAACATATATTATATTACAAATGTAGCTTACTTTCGATATTGGTTGTGCTGCTGTACCCCTTGTTTTCCGAGCTAGTCATCAGGGAAACGACTCCTGTCTACTCAAACCTATCACCAATCCTAATCCAACTCCAGTCCTCAGAAATTTAGAGTTTCAAGTCAAAAGTGGAATTTTAGAATGCCATACTGTGGAGCGTGGAATGCGAGATTCATATTTAATATGAAATGATACTTACCCAAAATCAAATATCTTTGTATTATGGTTATTGTTAGCTCGTCAATTTCCCAGTGAAAGTTTACAAAAAAGATACATTCCAATATATATTTCCATTCCATTTGCTGCTCAGCAAACGTGATTCCGTAATGGAGGAGGGGTTTGCTTCGAATTTCAGGAGCAGCATCAACTTGCCCGATGAAAAAATCATGTATATTGTAAATTGTAAACAGTAAAACGTAGGTAGATGTTTTGTATATTAAGAGGAATGGTTTTTATTACAATTGGAAAGGATGAGAACGGGAAAAGAATTTCGTAGAAACTGACAACTGGTTCCATCTCATGTTCTCTGGATTGCTGGCACGTAAAAAATGATGCTGTGCTCGAAATCAACTGTAATTATGACGCTGAAACTGAGATACGGTTTGGGTCTACATGTTTTCCACTGCCTGAGTAGTTCTTGATGATTGGTGAAAGCTCACTAAGTGACTCCATGTGTATGATGTATGAAACACTTGAAATAAGCGACATATATATCTAGTCATCTAGTTGGATGGATAAATATAGCGGACAGACATGATAAAAAAGTGAAGTAGCCCCGCTACTCATACTCATTTATAACGGACGAGGGTTTCATCAATAGATTAGAAAAGAAAAAGTTGATTGGGAGCCAGATGATTTGAGTTGGGTTGTTGTAATTGTTGCTAAATATATAGGAGGAAAAGGCAACGAAGCTGTTTGATGAGGGACCCTTATTCTCTTTTTTTATTTAAGTTAGTTAACAATCAAAGTCTTACCTTCATTTTTATTGCAATAAGTCAGCAAAGACCCTCAGGACGACATCATGAGAATAAAAATGCATGTGCTGTTGCCTTGGTCTGGTGGCGTATCCTATATTCTACATTGTCCTGAGTATTCAATTGAACGGAAACAATGAAGCAAACTCGACGTACACAAAACCTGTCTCTCTGTTTTTCTCCCTCTCATTCGATGCTGGTAAAAAAAAAGATGAGAACAATTTCATAGGCGAGCTGGTGAAGTGCTGTTATTTAAAGAAGAGAAAGGAAAACTCGAGTATGTTTATCCAAATAGCAGGTCATGCATCACAGACCGTAGAAGGGAACAACAGCAACAAGAGCAGCACGTAGCGAAAGTAGAATTCCATTGGAGTATCATACAAGAAATTGAGAAAGCAAAAAGCGCATATAAAACACGAACGTGGGAAAAGAAAAGAAAGGCTTGCCATTTTCCTTCTCGTGAGTGTGTATATCTTACAAGAATCAGAGCAAACGAATCGTTCGGTTGGAATTTTTTGTGTGAAAAGGATACACATTCATGTTAAGGTGAAACGTCCTTGTTCGACTGGTTTCAGGAATCTACAGCGAACATGTGCTTGCGTTTTAGAGAAAAAAAATACAATTTCTAATATGTACATGTTATCTATCTGAGCAAAGTTAAACAAGGATAGTCAAGTTGCAATATATTTAATCGAAGTGCTAGCTCCAGACACAAACAAACAGTATAGTGGAGGAATGAGCATTTTTTATCAATTGTGTAAATGGATGTGTGTGACTGTAAAGACGAGAGAAACAAGAGAGGGAAAAAAGAGAGGCACATAACCCAAAAAAAAAGACAAAGAATGTATAGAAAAAAGGAAAGAAGGAATTTCAATAAGCGATTTTATGAACTAGCGCAAAGAGATGGTGAGTACGGGCTCCGAGAGAGAAAGTTGGAAGTCAAGTGATGTAGTCTGATGTGATAGGAGCAACCTTTCCCATATATCTGCTAGCCAGAGCCAGTCACTGTTTTTTTTTTTGGAGAAAGGAAGTACATATGTCGTGAGCCTGCCACTACGCTTTAGGTGAAATGAAACAGGGGAAAAATAATCGAAAACAATGAGATTTCATTTGAACTTTATCTCTCAGAGTATTATTATGATTATTTTAGCCTTTTTCCTTCTCTCCGTCCCCGTGTTTCCTGCAACTGACACTAGTAGTACACTCAACGAATTTTCTTCTCTGTTGCTGTACGTGTTTCTTCCCTCAATATCAATTGAGCTTTCCTCACTCTCCGCTTAATATACAAGGGCCTCCTACATTACGCTACAAATAGATATTTTTATACTTTCACTTTACCCACCTACCCTCTCCTCATATCCTCAACAAATACAGTAAAAAAAAGAATTGGCATATTAACGAATAACGTGCAGCTCTCCATATAACAACCAACTGCCTCCTTTTATATAATGTGAGTAAACGTGCCAGTCTGTCGTATAATGGGATTCTGTGGATGTGTACTTGTCTAGTATCATTCTCATTGGTGCACTTTCCAGTTAAATACTGGATAGTTGACTCGGCACCACCACTCCACACGTTATATAATAGGGACTCTGTCGGTCCAAACCAAAATCAACTATTTTGTATTGTTCAACTATCAGTTGTGATCATTACCCGTATTCTCACACAAAAAGTCAATGTAAACATTTGAAAGCAACACAAGCTTTCATAAATTCTTACATTACACCGTGTGGAATAACGTGTACATTGGATACATGCATATTTATGACCGCCTTTTACCCTTGTTGAATGTGGAGGTTGTGTGGGGAGTCGTAGAGATAATAGAATTGGACCTTTTTTGATATGATGATAATTAGAAAAATGAAAAAATGAAGAAATGGGAACACCATTTGTTTTTTCCAAGAAGGGAAACAATAGTTCAATATTATGTGTGTGCTTCGACTTTTTTTTTTGCAAAAGTCATTGAAATCACGTACACATCTGCTAAGCCCTGAATCTTCTCTCGTTTCCAAGTTTCTAAAGTGGGCTGAGGGCTTGCGTCGTACATGTACATGTATCATTCATTTTCTTTCTTTTTCCAATTCTGAGCATCATTTACTACATGTTGTACTCGAGAAACGTAAATGGTGAAAATTTTTGTGTCAAACGGTCTCCACAAAAATGTCTAGATGTTTTTTACCTTTTCCGAAAAGGGTGAAAGTTGTACCTACTTGTAGCAAAAAATTTAGTATCCATATACCTCCGCACTTCTGCAATCATTGTATGTGCAACTGAGCATGTAACAGTTGAATATGTGTAACTAAGAGGAAAAGTTCAGCTACACAAATAAAACTGAAACACTAAAGTACGGATGGCGGTTTTGCCGTTTGGAAAAATAGCACACTTTCCCCGTCTGTTATGGCTTCACAAGGTGATGGGCAGGATACCGGCCCACTGGTCACGCAGTTGCAAAGACAGACTCGGACACTGTCCCACTAAACACACCACCTCAAGTGGCCCAATGGACATACCAACACAACTGACCCAGTGGACACACCAACATAGGTCCAGTGTCCATGTACGCCAATTAAATTGATTTGTCCAGTGGGTCACTAAAATGGACACTGGATCCTGCCCATCACTGCTTCACATTTGTTGGCCGAAGCGGAGCAGCGAGTTACAGTCAACGTAACCCAAGCGTCACTTGCAACTTTTTCCCCCTTGCATGGTAACTATTGCTGTCATTCTCTTTCGCAAACGGAAATTACTAAAAAAGGATCTACACCAGTAAAAAAAAAAGCAAAATCGTCTTAAAATCTCCTTTCTTAGTATTCCTCCGTACACAAGGATCCCATGTATCCTCATAAATGGGTTGATGAGAAAAAACACTCTAATTTAAAACAGAATGTTTTAAATGTTTTTTAGTTCAACCGGCCTACAATGATTCTCTATAACAACAATCTATTTTGCAAGCAGTAATGCTCCAATGTATCATTTAACAAACGTTCACCGCCATACTTACTTCATGAGAAACTTACTTTTGTTGAAATATCTAGAATTGTCGATACACGTCTTTGATTTCTCTGAATGGTTTTGGACCAATCCGCTCCAAGATATGGATTCTAGTCCTCCGAATTTCTGTGAGAGTACGGAACGGAAAAGATCTACGAATAATACGAGCAGAAGCTATTCCACGTGAAAAGTTAATATGCGTATGAAGTATAGTTTTGTATAATTTTGGTATTTTGGTGGATTAAAGAACCACTCGGTTCTAAGAACATACATCCAGCTCATCCTTTTGACTGACTTTCTTTCGTTATCATTAAAACCTGTATTAAAGTAGGCAAAAACAGCCGGATTAAAAAATAGCAGTTGATTTTTTACAATGCGGAGATTAGTCTCCCATCTGAAGGTTATGTGTACATTGTACGGACATAGACCCTTGAAAAAAAGGTTACTAAACCCTGCTGGCTCTAATGTAGACAGAATCATAAACATATTTTACGACACGAATAATTTAACTTGTCATATTTCAAACCAAAGAAAGTTTTATTTGAAAATTAATCGATTTTTGTTGGGGTTTGCGAACGTCTTTTAATGTTGATTGACTGAAGACTTTGTTAAGCTTTTAGACTGCTTTGAGACACATTAAATTAATTAGTGTTAGCTCCGTTTTTGTCGTAGTTTCGAAAAGTTCATTCGCTGAACGGACGGACATCGCGAGCAATTTTGCAAGCTCTGTCACCGAAAAGAAGGCTAATAATTATAGAAAGGCTATTTGTAGTTCTTACTGTGTTTCTTTACAATCCACAAATGCTCCAAGGTATCGTCTATTGTCACATGTATCATGTAACCAATACACGTTATCGACTTTAGTTTCCGGTCAGATATTGAAAGCGGCTTTCTCCGATTTCCTAGCTCACAAAAAAACCCCCGACGATTATTAGTTTCGGTTTGTTGTCCCAATATAACGTCCCCATTACTGGTTGATACTTCTACTTGTCTCAAAAAAACTTGTTTTTCTGAAGGAAACGCTAGGTCTTCATACAAACTTTCTGAATTTAATCGTGCCTGTTTGTGTATAATTTTACTTATTATGCCCCATCTGTTTCACTGATATTTTATTGTACTCAATAATTTTGAAGGAATGGCTGTACGAACCATGAATCCACCAAGCAATGCATTCACTTTAGTCATTTCAAGAATGTGCAAAAACTTTGGCGGTGTCTGACAAGACTTTATAAGCACGAAGAAACGAACAAAAAGTATAGCGAAAAAAACAAATTTCGCGAAAAAAAGGAAGAGAAAAAGTAGTAGTCTGTAACACTGTTGCTTAGCCAACTGTATATACCAATATACCATATCTACGTGCATGCATGGTGCTTTGGAGTGACAGCTTTGTTATTGTAGTTCTACCCATGGTATTCTGTCCCACGAGCCTTTCTAAAAACGTAACGCGTGCAATAAAATTGTTCAAGATAAACCGAAACAACTATCCAAAAACTACTCACTTATACACGTTCAACGTTTTTTCTTTGCCGTATATGAGAAAAGAAATAAGATTAGAAAAAATGAATAAGCCGTATAAAAACTTAGCTGGCTTCTGCTGAGTGAAAGTCATCGAGAAAGCTTGGAAAAGTAGGTTTCAAAGATGCTGTTAGCAAAGAATGATATATTCGTCCGTCGTTGCAACTCCCTCCGTTTTTTTCGTTATAAACTTATTGCTGCTTACAACAGCTTGTCTTACTGCATAACTTGTAATGGAGCGGAGAACTTTATAGACAAATCCATGGAAAACTTGTCCTTTTTTTGGGATTGATACTCGATCAAATGACGAATGAATGGAAGACCACATACATTGCTCTTTTGTTGGATAGTGTTATTATCTACTTTGGTAGGTCATCACATTACAGTATCCATATTCCATACTCATCTTGTTTACTCCTACAGGAAAAAAAAGTTTTGCCTCGCCAGTACCACTGTTTAGTACACTCCTTTCTCTTTATAGCTGATCTGTCTCATGGATATGCATGTAAAGGCATATAGTTTCATTGAGAGGTGATTGATTTTCTTTAAATGACACTGTCAATGGCGCACCTAAATTTATAAAATGTAGTGCAGTAATGGGAGAAATTGTGGAGGAAAGTTCCGTTAGTTTCTCAAATGGCTTCGTAAATTACCTAGTTGTAGGTCACTGGTTCAATAAGTCATATTTCCATTAGTTATCTGTCGACCATTAATATTTCTCCGTTGGAAGAAACTATTTTTTCTTTCATTTTTTGTAGAAAAAGGATACGGGCATGTGTAATGCTATGTAAACTACTCAACGGTTTACTTACTAGTTTCTCAATGGTGGGTATATTACAAGCTGCATAAAGGTTAAGGGGTGTTACGCACTAATGCCTTTTACATAAAGCCTTTAAAAATGACATGGGCTATTTCCTGATATGCTATGCAACGTAGCAACACAAGGTGATGTAAATGGTCAGTTCATTTCTACATTAAAATTAGCTTCGTCATCGTGTAACCAAAATATTATTTTTAACGCTATAATCTTGTACAAGATTTTTGAATAAGTAGTTTCGAAATAGAAAAGTCTCCAGTTACCCCTGGTTTCGCTTCAGAAATTGTTCAAAGATATTCCTTATCCAATGGTTTTGTAAGTTCAATTAAAATACATTAACACCTCGTCAGAAAGGTCAATTAGTAAAGGCGACTTTGTATAATGTGAGACTACTTTTTAGTATCGCTGGTTACGAGTTGTTGAAACATTAATTTTAACACCATGGAAGTTATCGTTCACTATTGTATGCAAACTTTTGAATGCAGTGGCGCTGCAAATAAACTTTTGGAAATATTTCTAAGCATAAACTTATAAGTTTAGGTTTGTATAACTCTTTTTTTAGTATTTGGTTGGGTATATCTTTTACTATGCGTACACTTACATTGCAATAGATACATGTGTTATATGAATGAATTATACTAACCATTTAAAAAGTTGATTCTTTATAATTCCATTTTCATGATGATTCTCCTAGGTGAAATCAAACTTCTACTAAGTCCTTGCTAAATATGACAGTTTTCTTTAAAGGAACTATCTTTTTTAAGCTCTTCCTTCCCCAGAGCTCTTCTTAGAACAGCTTATTTTCTGAGCTAGAAAGAATTTGACGAATACTTTTTATGGTAGCTCATTTCAAACACTGGGAATTAAAATCGTTTATATGCTGCTGGAAAATGAGAAAGGAAAAGCTTTGCTGTAATGAAAAGTGAATTCAGGCGGTTTGAAAGAGGTACGGACGGTAGCCAGCTGCAAACGCGTTGTCGTCATTATTATTTTTTCAATTTAAATAAATGCGATGCTCTCCTCATCAAAGGTTAATACAAAGGTTTGATTGTTTTGCCATGAAATTGATCAGGTATTTGTACTGTATCCGTGCTGCTTCTCCTGAACTCCATTAATTTTCATACATGGGTAATCCAAGAAAAAGCAGGTCCTTGAGTAAACCAGCAGCTCTTGTTTTAAAAACAAGGTGCTCTTCACTTTCACTTCATCCTCGTTCTGTCATCCCCACTTTAAGATAAATAGCTGTTTGTGATTTCATTGTTTTCTAACTACCAAATTAAATGAAGGAAATGGTTCGCTCGTCGTTTGCGCCAGTTCTTCCCTCTTCTTTGCCAATTATCCCCATTATGTTTTTTCGAGTAGCGAAGGCAAAGAAATGGGATAGTGTGGATGAAGTACAATGCGCAGTAGTTTAAAGCGAGGAATTCGTACCTAACTTTGTATTTCTGGAGAAGCAGGTTTCAAGTTGAAGAATTTCTTTTCTAAGAAATTATATAAGAGTTCTTTCCGTACAAGTGCTTTCTATTTCTAAGTTTCTGCTCTCTTCCCACTCTCACGCTATAAGTGGGGGAAGGTTAGTCTAGTGGATAAATAATTTTATTCATGCACATAGATGCACAAGTACCTATAAAAATATCTGGATACATACATTCCCAGTCAATTTAAATAATATTATGCTAAACAGGACTGTGGCTAGAGTGAAGTGAGTGGAACGCTGAGACAATCAGTCGTGTCGGGTTTTCTACAAGTGGGAAAGGGAAAAACAAATAAGTCTAGCCACCCTTTGCAGATTTATGTCAATGGGATTTGGGGAAAAGGGAGCAGAGCACTGAAAAAGCCTCCAAAGTTTTGTCTCACAGTTACAGCACGAGTGTTACACTTCTCCGTCGACTTTAACCTGATCCACGGTAGTTATACAGTGTGGCAAACGGTGACTGGACTAAAACTGCAACTTCAATTCACCATGTAATACTTTCCCCACCTGTTTTCCGCTTCGCACTCCTAGTTTCTCTTTTCCTTTAAATTTTGTTATGCTTACGCTACTCTGATCCCCTTAGTCTACTAAACAATACAAGTAGAAGGCTTTTTCTGTGAGACTGTCGCCGTTCCGTAGATACGTATTTCCCGTGTCAGCTTGAGCGCCTACTTTTTATGCTCAGCTTCATGCTGCTGAAATATATTAAAGGTTTAGGATATAATTTACAAATCTTTTTTTGATTTTAACTTCAAGGCTGTGAATAAGACAAAAGACGTCATTCTCTAATTTCACTCTCTCTCCATTATATATTTATATACTGTAAGTCAGAAAAAGTTTCTTTTTTCTCGACACCCTTAGAATCACAGCTCGCTACGATGTTTTTATTACTAGTTTTACTAGTGCTACGTATATTTATCATTTTTTTTATTCAATTTCCTTGAATTACTGCTAGGGTACAATTTTCTAGAGAGTTCAATGACACACCACCACCACTGGTGTTTTACTGGGCTCCAAAAAGCTGTCATAATTTTCCAGTCTCAGGGTGGCAGCTAATCGTATAAAATTTCTGAGTGGAGTAGGGCAACTGTACTCCTTTATTTTTTTGTGAATCACACAAACCACTCCAAAAAAGATTTATCGCTCCCAGCGCAGGATTTCAAAAATGCAGAATGAAATTGCCTAACCACAAACCAACAAAACATTGCAACTATGTTTGTCAATGTCACTGCTACTCACTTCATTTTCCTATCACTACGGTTGAATTGTAGTTTATGAGACTGAATGAAATATTACTAGCAACCTTGTACAGGCGTAACAGTAGCAGAGGAAAGAAAGAGCCACGGTGATGGCGAACAAATTGATGATGCCACTTGTAATGTCCATCCATTCTTCACTATTTTCGCACTTCAATAAATTATTGAAGAGTATTTATGTATAGCCCGAAAAAAAAACGGTTGTAGTTACGCACAACATGGTTGTAAGTAAGCTTGTAATTCCATTGTCTGCTGGCATCATGCTCTTTGTTTTATTGCCTCATCTGGAGCAAAAAATAATGGGAAGAGATAGGAGCGGAAGGAGAGAGACGTATACAAAGAGGGAGAGTGAGAGATCCCAGGGAGACCGATTTCTCCAGTTTAGAACTTCTCGTTGTAGCTAACTAGCTATCGGTTAGCTTTAGTAAAACATCTATCGTAAATAATTTCACAAGCCTGAAATGCATTCTAATGTGAGAGTCTTGCACGTATCTCTATGCATATCGCAACACACCATTCGACCATTTTTGGTTTTCTATTGCTTCATTTTATCATCATGTGTGCATCAAGTGTTGGAAAGGGACGAGACGCTTTGGGAACCAGGAGCCAACCTGATCTGGTGGTGATGGTAAATCTATGCTTACCTCTTCTGTTCCCCTATCATTGCTTCTCGTTAGTGCCAAGTGAAACTAGCGTTGTTCGTCTTCCTTTTCCCATTGTCAAGTTGCTCTCCAGTAACAATCAATGGGATTTGCTGGTCTTACCACCCAAAAAACATGGAGGAATGAACAAAATTTACGTTCTTCCAAAATGCGTGCTGCGATTCCAACTCGCTGCCACCGTGATGTAAGTACCTACTTTGTCTTCGTTGACCGTATAGCGGAGGAGGTGAGTTGGCTAGTGCATAACTTCCCACAGCTTGCTCGTTATTTACTCCCTTCTCTCACTATCTGTCTGGTGCTGCTTCCGATTTCCTATAAGCTTGTCAGACGTCCATTTCTATATCTTGATGGGAGCCCCCTTGTTAATTCTGCAGTGCTCCGTCTACCACTTCTCATCTCCCTTTTCTGTTTCCACCGACTCTTTTCCGTCAGTCCATAAGTGCCCTTTCTTGTCTTCCAAAGCGGAGCACCTACTCTTGAGCAATCGCAAAAATGAATTTTGAATGAATGCGCATGCATCTATGGCGAAGTACGAAAAACGGGCGCTCAACACACCATTTCATGATTCATCGAGCACCAGCTTCCCTCAATTACCATTTTCCTGAGAATGCCACTACAAAAAGTGTTTCATTCATCAAATATAGACCTTGTGTCTTATTCCAGAACCACTGTCATGATGAAAAATCACGAGTGTAAATATATATTTATATGTATATACAAACCGGCGAAATATTTCTGATGCATGAGTGTTTGTGTGGAGTCATTTCATGAAAAGGCTATCTGAGGTTTGAGAAGCTGGTGCAATGGAACATGAAACCACAAAAAACCATTGTTATCGTTAGGAATATGCCGAGTCCGAATGGAGTCTTTATCTTTCTTTACGTGATAGTCGCAGTTGATACTGATTTTGAGTTGCCGTTTAAAAAATGCTGAATTTCTTGGGGCAATAATTGAAATCATATTCATTGACATGATGTGTATGTTATCCGATTTTAAGGTTATGTTTGTTTACAATTTTGGCTGAAATAGCTTAGGCATATGCATTTTCTTCAAGAAGCTGATTATATCCTAGAATGCAGGTTGACAATTTTATAAAACTGTTGAACATATACGTACATTTCTCAGTATTTTACTTCATATATATTTTATATTTCTATATATTTCTAGTGGAGCTACTGTATGAACTCTTGGTAGGAGATTTATTAGAATATATCCGATAACCCAATGGACTTATTAGATTTTTCCTTATAATGATAGTATAAAATGTAAAAGTATATTCATAAGTCCCAACACGAAAATCTATGAAAAAGTCACTAATTTTCAATCTGGCTGGAAATAACAAAATTTGCTCACAAGGTTATGGAACGAGTTTCCTTACTCTTACTCATGTAGGTAGTAATTCGCACCCCAAAGGCGTGCCTTTAAATAGATACTATATGTGACCTTTAGCATTACTGAGTTGATAAAATATGACTATGACAACTATAACCTCATTAATCTCATTATTTATGGTCTAGATCATGGAGACAGACTTTTGTAACTAAAAAACTACTGGGACCGTCATTCGTACACGAAAAAAACATACAAATGTGATCCAGTCACGGCTCGTTTTCAAAATGGTTTTAGTCAGACTGAAAGGTAATGACTAGAGTTGTTCATTCTATGTAGTTTACACGGCCAAAATATGTATTTAAATATGTGGCTAAAATGGCGAAAATATGTAGTTAAATATGTAGAAAAAATTTGCAAAATATGTGCAAAAATGTACTAAAAATTACACATTCGCCAAGAATCGAATTCAGTTGACTTTACAAACCGTTTTTCTTACATAAATCAACCCTAAAGACAACCTTCTTTTATAAAAAGAGCCAGTTTGGGAGTTCAAATTTGAAATTTGATTACTTTTGTCACCTAAACGGACAAAAAATCGTGAAAAAACGACAAAAATTAACAAAATAACGTTCAAAATCAAGAAAAATCGCAAAAATATGTAACTACATATGTAATATGTAGAAATTCTTCAAATATGTAAAATATGTAATTACAACATGGGCTTAGAATGACTCATTTGTGACCAAACATACGCATGCTAAGTTTGGTTTCAATCAGATAAAGCCTGAGAAATATGTATTTACACGAAATGAACAACTCTAGTAATGACATGCACAGATGGATAGAGCCAAAGGGGAAGTTCAAATCGAAGAAAAGTTAAATCAATATTTCTTTCATCACTTTAAACCACCTATATTCTCAATACGGAGTCTGTCTTCCTTTTCCAGTCTAGTTTCACGGTAACAAGTCTCACTACAGCGTTACTGACATTGAGAAAATCATAAATTCTCGGAAACGTTATCAATTAAGTTGTATAATATGTTAAATAAAAAACATATAATAAATAAATGGCAAAATTATTTTGAGCTTCCTCACTCAGAGTTGCAACGCTTTACGACGTTCATGCATTGTAGTAATGGCGGCTGCCAAGTTAAGGAATATCTATATTTACCCAAGCCGCATTCATTGAAGCTCCACATATACATATATTATGTGGGTTGGTCTTAAGTTATTAAATTAATCTTGTGCAAGGAAAGCAAATTTGCTCATCCTATAAATTGCGCATATGTACTTACGTGAATCAACGTTTGTGTACCTAACACATGTATCCGTTATTGAGCTTCATTGGACTTGTTTTGTGACTGTTTTAGTTGTGATAAGGGCTTTCTTACTCACCAACCACAGGCACACCACCAATCTCACATATTAAACCTTAATGCGAACATCATGTCTTTGAGTGATCCACAGACATCAGGCGTTGTGAAAATTCATCATGCTTGAAAAATTTCAACATCAGCATCCGAGCGGTAGACACAGAAATGCGGTGCAGACACTAGACACTGCTCCATCTCACTGAGCTGACTTTGCCGTGGGCAACTTCAACCAAACCATATTTGAGCTCTAAGCAAAGTCTGATATGAGTGCCTATTTCCCTCCAGGAGTGACTGAACACTGTGCCGTATGCAGCTAACTTATACCAAAGGGCGACTTTCGCATGATGATTATACAAAGTTGAAGGGTTCCTATCGTAAAGGCACCCAATTTTTTTTATTTTCTGGCTTAGCTCAAGGCTCAAATTAGATGAGTAAACTTTCACTCCACATAAATATTATATGTCTATCTCTCCGCCATGAACGTACATACTATCAAAAACTTTGTCTATAAATTACACTGATACGTAAAAGAAAGTTTGGAGCTGATTGGATGTCATCCCTTCCGTTCCTTATAGAGTGTGTGTTTGTCTTTGAAAAATATTTTGTTTCCTACACATTAAAGTAAAAACTAATAGCAGTTCATAATTCAATTTTGCGTCTGTGGTTGCATTAATGGCACAAAGACAAAACTAATTTAAAAATATTTGAAAAGAATCTCCTCCTAAAGCAGAGGCAGACAGCATATATTCATCTGCAGCCAACTGGAAGTCGAAATGGTTACTTGGGTGTTGATTTATCTTTGTCACAGCCGTTTCGTTCCCACAATATCGTATTCGTTAGAAAAAGTATATTTTGAGCGAACCCAAAATAGTGGTGCGACCCCAGGCACGGAAGAAACTCTTCGAATTATTCTTGAAGCCAGCAACCTTATAGCTTATACGACCATAACTAAATTTAATTAAGTTATGCACTCTTATGTAATGTTGCTTGGTGAAATTATAATGAAGCATTTCGAATTCTACCAAACTTTGTAAAAAAAAACCTGCGTGAGAAAACATTACATTAGGTTTAGGAAAACACATAAGCAATGAAACGCTTTATTTCTTGGCCCTGTTCTTTTCGGTAACAGTTTTTTGTGAAATGTAGAGTAAAACACAAATCGTCATTTTTCATAAATGAATCTGTGTCTGAGCACTCTTGAAAGTGGAAAAAGGTCAATTTTAAATGTATTGTGTTGCACATATAAAGTAATATTTGAATATTTTATACAATTTAAAAGTTTCCTCATTTAGATTGAATATTACGAACTCGAGTCATTACCAACACGCAAAATGGGTTGTGTTTAAATATGTGTAAGGTAAAAAACGTCAGCTTCCTGATAGGTTGAGCTAGTTTTAATGAAACAAAATATGAATGGCTTAGTTTTATCAATTCTTTAAAACATTTATCAATGACACAATGGTTTCGTTCAATCCGTCAGTTTTTTGAATTTGGACTGCTGCTGCTGCATTCATGTGGATGGAATACTTAGAATAATAAATTCCAAACAATGGCCGACTGAAATTTTCTCACAAGACATTATCATAAGAACAGAGAATAAGGTCTTTGAAGAAAGGCAAGACTATTTTTTGTCTGGTAGAATGGCCGGAGTAAAAACGGCGATAAAACCCTGCTTACATATTCTGTGATGGGGTACGAACGGGCTAGTTCCTTTGAGCTGCGTTCCTCGGAATAAATACATATTCATGCGCCCCAAAATCTTTTTTGTCGAAACATTATCATTATTATCAAGTGTTTGTAGGAAAAAAGTACAACCATATAATCAACGCTCAGCCTTCAACGATTTATAAGCGATTCTAAAGGTTCATTACTTTTATAAAAAATACACTAATCGGGGCTCTGTACAATTGCAAGTTGCGCATTCTTATTGACACAAAATGCGTAGGAGAAAGCGCATTTTGCAACTTTCACTTCCGGTGAAAGCATTGTTGGTCAAAACTTTCAGACACCTCTTTCATGCATGTAACATAATCAGTTGTTATGATTTTCGAATTTCCAACACTCCATCAGACTAGTGGGTGGGTATGCTATTGTAGTTTCATCGAAAGTTGGGAAAATTGAAGAGCCCTTCACTTCTTTGTTTGTTCCACGGTGGCAAAGAGTATTTGAAGAAAACATCTTTGATCTGTTAGGTATAACAAATGAGAAGAATGAAAGAAACACGCCTTCAGTTCAGATAAAGCAGCATTTCTTTTAAAAGGGAAGTCACCTGGAAATTAAGAAAGAAACATTACTAAAGCGTGTTTAGATTAAACAACTGTTTGGAAGTAGGGAGTAAGGGATTGAGACGGAGCAAAAGCGTCGAGAAGGAGAAGGGAAGGAGCAAAATTCCCATGTATGATAGGCGATGGCTTTTAATATAAAACCCATTCCATGCACCAGTGTTGTTGCAGCTAATACTTGTGCATAAAAAACTTGGCAAATTGCGCCGTTCTTCCTCTTCAAGATTATTCGTTCGTAAGTTTATCGTAGCATGGTGGTGTGTGTACAAAAGCAAGAGCTGAAAGGCAGAAATGAAGGCAAAATGGCAGTAGAAGGGCAGGCCCCTCGTTTTGTTTAGTATTGGAGAAGCTTAGACCAGAGGCAACTGAAAGGACTCGACATATATCTACATTCATACAAAAATATTTTATGTAAGAACATATTATAGATACATTATATTCTTTGTAGGAATTAGAGATACAGCTTCAGTTTCGTTCGACTTCCTTCTCTTCCAGTACATATGCATTGCTGATTCAAGTTGACACGGCATTTTTCATGGTTACTGACTGCAAGTAAAAACATGACCGTCTTTCTCTCCTCTCTCTCCCTCTCTCTTCTGTACAAGCAGATCTTTTCTCGGTTGATATGTGTGCTGTCTTCAAGCACCTCATGCTCATGCATTTCACCAGTTGTAACCATATCTCAAAACATGGCAAGTGCTGAATGAAGGTCCCGTTCCCAAAAGCAATATGCTAAAGCATGTCTAGAGTTGAGTCAACTACATTCACGGACTGGAAATGGATGTACATGTGATGTTGCTGGTGCCCAAAATGTTTTCTCCAGTTTTCTTCTTTTGTGCCGAAAGTCACATACTCCTACAGACTCAAATAACAAAATTGTATACAACAACAATGTTTGTTTAGTTTAAAATACAAATACACATCCATATAAGTAGATACTTGCACAACATGCGTTATGGAGAGCTTGTTCCCTATTGTTACGATTCCATTTGCTGTTATAATGGCAAGTAAAAAGCTTGCAATATTTTGTATCGAATCTTAGAAATGACGAAGTAAGAATGTATATGGGAACAAAATGTCCATGTAGTACACTCCTCTTACAAGCTACCAATACATTGGCGTCGTGTTCAAAGGAAAGCACAAGGCGCGATGAGCTTTGGGTGCGTTAAAATAAAACTTAAACAAGAGTGTATCAAAACAAGTAACGAAAGAGCTAAATGTCTAGTGACCTTGTCACTGTCACCACCATACGCAAGTAAGCGTTAGCACTTAATTTAGATTTACACGTTATATTTGAATATTGCTTCTTTAAATGCCTCTTGTGGAATCATACAATATGAAAAACCAATATTTTGTCGGAAGGAGTAATTTTGACCTTCATAGCACTTCAGGTTTTGCTTGACCTAATTCGTTGAATAGCGAACAATTTTCTTCAACATTTGTTGTCGAGTCTCGAAAATGACGGACGGACAGCAGCAACGTATCGATAAACTAGGGACAAGTTGTGAGTTCATAAAGTATAGATTCTTACAACTTTCCTGTCCATTACACTTTATCATAGTTTCTTGAGTGAAAGTAGGGCCAGCTAAATAGCTGTGCAGCCAATGAGTGACTAGATGCCATTGAATTTGGTAATCGGGCACGGATGTGTTTCTTGATTTTTCTTTTCCTTTTCACTTAAAATACGCTTCGAGTTTGAGACACCCACTTGCTCATGCTCAGTATATGCCACTGCTTTTGTATAATGGTTGGGAAAAGTATTGAGCAAAAATCAGGCAGGTACAAGCATTGGATTCATGTCTACAGTTCAACCATATGAGAAGGCATTTTTTGCTCTGTTAAATCCAATAATGTTTTAAAGCATTGAGACAGAATCCAAAAAATCTTTGACAGTAAGTATCATTACATTATGAAATACCAGCATGCCATTTTCAAACTAGATAATAAATTATAATCTTTAGCTCCAGGGAATTTGTGTGTGCCTACATAATCTTCTACCCATTTTAATCTATTCTACCGCTCACTAACGGTTAGATAATCTATACTTTTCGATGCCGATAACTTTGTAGATGCAAGTTAAAACGTGTCTGCTTCAAATCTACTTCATTTGTAGATCATGTGCTTGTTATAATTCCTTTCAAAATTAATTTTCCATCGGATAATACGGATCCTTGCAAAATTAGCTCATAATGTATATATATATATATGATTTAGCGTAAATACGTAAATACAGCGTAGTAAAGCAGATGATGTGAGGGCTGAACTGGTAATTTGTTTGGAGATGGCTGTAGGTATAGGTATATTATATGCTCCAGAGAAAAGGTTTATATTGTAAAAGGAAGTGTTTATCAAAAGACAGGCATTGTGAGTGTAATTGACATGTGTAGAAGTACAGCACTCATCAAGTAGTGTATTGAGGTTTGGAAGTATGCGTTGAGGAACTTTTGTTTTCTCTCACATCTTTCGAGGAGACACCTCTGGGACGAACAAAACTGATAATGGAAATTGCCCATTAGGGACTTGAAAGTTAAACTAGTGAAACCAGTAGCTCATGATTTCCAAGTAGGCCACAAGTTTCGGGACCTTGTTGATGTCATGCATTACAGCGGGCTGAGTTTAGCTCACTCGAAATTATGGTACATAGATAGTTAGTCTGGCATTGGCTGTGTAACATGATATTAGGATGCTGGAGTCAGTTTTCCTTTGGAAGTCCATTATATAGGCGGACTTTGTTTATGAAATGCAAATAATTTTGTTTGGCAGGGAAGAAAAGTATAATAATATTATGTTTGAAAAGTTGTTGTTAGAGATGAATGATTGTAACATATTGTTTCATTGTGTTTTGATTTCACAGTTGAGTCGAGAGATTGGCTACGTCCTGTACTCCGCTCTGGGTTCGTTTTACATCCCCAGCTGCATCATGGTCTTTGTGTACATTCGAATCTATTTTGCTGCGAGGGCTAGAGCGCGTCGTGCTGTGAGAAAGCCACCAAAGCCGAAGCCTGCTGTCGCTGCTGTTCCGATTGAAATTGAGGAGAAGAGTAAAAAAGGTGTGGGCAGTGTTGGTGGGAGCGTCACTGAAGGCTCAACAACCAAAGCGACCACATCAGCAACAGCAGCTGCGTGTCTGATACCTCAAGCGAATGCTTCCAGGGAGAGTGGTACAAATACATGTTTAAGCGGAGAGTCTTCTAGCCTTCCTCAAACGCCAGATGGTCGCACTTCGAAACAAGTGGGCTTCCAGGAACCATTAACAGGGAAAACTGAAGTTATTGTTAAGCCTGAGATTACTGTTGAAAGTTGCTCACCGGAGCTGAATGCTTCAGGTGAAAAGGACCAGAAGCAGCAGCAGCAGCCGACAACGCAGCAGCAGCAGATACGGAGCTGTTGTAAAAATGATGATGGGGAAACTACAAATAATGCTCAAGAGCGGCAGGTTACCTCTGAGGTAGATGAGAGAACTATTGTAGAGAGTAAAAGTGAGACAGATAAGGATGTGATGACAAGTGATCAAGTAGCTGTCATCGATGATAGTCAGGGAACAGAGCCCAAGTCTCCAGAAGGAGGAGGGGGTAGAAGGAGTGAGCCAGAGAGTAGAGGATCGAGTACAAAGTTGACGACATCAAGTGAAAGTACTGTAGAGGGAAACAGGGATCAAGAGACCCAAGACTCACCAAAGGTTGGTTGCTCGAAAGACTCACCAACTCGGCGAACGAGAGCGTCAATGACAAGGGGTGAACTGAGGCGAGCCAGTGATAATGTGGACAAGCCTAATAACCAACAACCTCTTGTGCCGACTGTACACTTGAAGCAGAGTATGGAGGACGAATGCAGTAGCGCTAGCAACCGCCTCCCTCACCAACAATCCACATTGGCAGTAAGTGAACTTGAAAGTAAGATGTCTGAGCTCCAATCTAATGGTAGCAGTCGACCTGATGAAGGTTCTACAAGTCACTCTAGCACCAAAAAGTCTAAAGGATCCAAACTCCATTTTCTTCGAGTCGAAACTCCAACCATTTGGAGAACGTCTTCCAGTTTGTCTTTGAATGGGGATGTGCATATTTTGGGTACATTGTCCCGATCCTGTTCTCGACTTCAGTTGGACATGGACCCTGTGAGTGACGTGGAGCCTTCTTCATCCGACTCTGGTGCAGTAAGCCGGTGTGCCGTCGTCAAGCCACTTAAACTTCGCCTGTGCCAACCCTTCTTTGGCAAGAAATCTGCCTCTAACAAGGCACGCCGTGACGTTCTCGACATGGGAAAGCTTCCCTCCCCTAAAGTAAGACACTTTCGCACTAAAATAAACCCTGAGTAAACGTGCAAGCACAGCGAGTTGCTCGTTTAACTTTCCTCTTTCTCTTCTTGCTCTCCCAATCCCCTTTTACGCATACCACCAACCACCAATCTCTCTCTCTTGCTACCATGCGATGCATGTACTCTCTAGTAGGGCATATATTACTTTATCTATATTATACTCTATGGGCACAATAATACAATTCAAATTTATCACCAGTTTTACTGTACGCGTTGCTTCCTTTGCTGCGTTACCACACTGAATGATTGTTATATTTTCTTGACGGTTGCTTAAACACACACTCAAACAATGATTTCCTATAGATCCAATATTAATCACTACACTAGAAAGTATTTTAGGAGCTGCAATCAACCATTGTGGTAATAACAGCGGTCTGTGACATCAAAAAGGTGCAAAAAGCATGTAGTTTCCGTCACAAGTTCAAGTAGACGTTTTAGTCCTTCTAATATGCAACCTTGTACTATTTTACTTTTTATTAGTTCCTTGTGTTCTTTTGTGCGTCCTCGTAGCTACTAATTGGAACTTCAACTTTTAGTACTACAAATGTTCTTATTAATCCATTTAATTTTTTTTTGGTTGGTTTATCTATTCTATATAATGGCCGTAACTTTTGTCAACTACTATGAGCTAGAAGTGGGTTAATGCAATTACTATATATATAATTCTTTTATGCAATAAAAAGTACCGAACACAGTTGTATGATCCAAACTCTCGTGTAATACAGTTGGAGTCAATAGAGCAGCAGAGCTTTAGCAAAAAGCTTTCTATTTGGAATGATGCTATCACGCGCAATTATAGCGTTAACTGAGGTTATTCCTAAAGGATGTGATTACCTTCCGATGGATAAATGTGCATGAGAATGATTACAAACCAATTCCCCCTTGATACATGTCATCAATGCAGCTGCAATTTATGGATGCCATTCCGTTTATTACCAGCCCACTGGTGTATGACATACATTCCTGTGATATGAATTTAACTTGTTTCAACCCAATGTTATGAGTGAAGCATTTCCCGGCTTTAGCTAGAAACTAGCTGACTAATCAACTTAGTACTTCCTCGAAAAAGTCAAGCTGGAAGGTTAGATTTTACTTTCTGTAGGACTAAGTCTATGCTTTCCTCTTTTGTTAATAATTCTTACGGTAACCGGCAACTATTAATTTTAGCATTGTTATCATGTATGTATTTAATATATGACTAGTGCACTGCTCGGCTTGCATGCATTCAATAAAGCCCCGTTAGGAATAAGTGACTATACATAACCATGTATACTTCAGCAATAGCTTGACTTGCTATAAAGCCAGTGGTCTTGTACGACGTTCACTTCACCGCGAATCCTTATCGTCGACAACGCCATCAGTAACAGTTCCCAACTCTGCTTTTGTGTCTGACGCTAACAATGTCAGTTACGTTACGGGGGTAAATGGAGTCACTAAAAAAAAACTTTTCAACACCTAATTCTACACTACCACACAATGCTACTGAAACTGCTCTTGAGAATACTCCGACTGTTCAACAAGGAGCGCTACTCAGTCGGCTACTGAAAGTTTTCAAATTTAGACATTACTTCTGTGAACTGACTTGGTTTGAAAATGTTCAAAATAACCTGAGAACACGTACTTATCTTGCAATGAAATTTTCCCTCTATCTCGTAACCTAATCAGTAGATGTATGTGCAGTGTGGAATTGAATTTGAGGCTAATTTTTAAGGATCTGGTTGATATAGTCCTCAACTCGACAACCCACAATAAATTGTATTATTCTAGACATGTAGAGTGCCAAGTGTTTATTATAAGTAGGTTTATGCATGTATGTTCTTACATTAAATTCAATTTTTACTCCACACAAGTACAGCCTGGAGATTTTTCGTGTGGGGACACTGTGACAAGATTTTTGTGGAAACTTTGGTCGATTTTTCTAAGATGTTTTCGTGTTTTAATTTTAGATTTAACAACCCACTTAAATCTTAGCAAAGTGTTCGGGCGAGAGTAATTTTGATTCACAATAGTTGCGGATCGACCATTTACGTGATTAGCATCCATGATATTTCTTATAAAAGCCCACGAACCACGTATATCACAGTTGTTTCACTCGATTCCCCAAGCAGCAGTAGAATTCAAAGGAACGGTGTATGGAATTCTGATGATAGGTGGAAAATGAACCAACCTTCTAAACTGGCTCGGCTGTCATAAACGCTCTATCAAATCCTTCTATTACCCTGGCATCAATTGATGATATGCTATCGTTGCAAACAGACTGCTTTCATAATCTTGGGATTCCCCAGTAGAACGAAAGCTTGAAGAAAGGAGGGTCCTTGAGAATGCAATCTTATGAAAACTCAACCGTGGTGTTTTAATATACCTAGATGTATGGGAGAAATCAAGCATTATCTGTTTCCCTCTCGAAAGAAAGCAATCATGTTAGGATAGTATGAAGGAATATAGCTCGCTACATTAAAAAGTGGGATGGAATATTCTTCTTTTACAAAAAAAACCGTGGCTCTCCTTTAATTTCCAATGTTTTTCTTGTTTCTGTGCTTAGCTGCTCCATAAAAATATTTATGGCGAAAGTATACTGACAGACGTAACATCTATATAAGCACTATTTTTTCCATAGCGAGATAATAAAAAGGCCCATCTTAAGAGCATATACATAACGAATAAAAGACGGATTTTTCAAGTTATACTTACTATAAATTCACAACTTACCGATATTTACTAAACGCGTTACGTGATTCTTTTTAAGCATGAGGAGGTGGTAGGATATTTAGCAGTGAGGAGTAGAATTTGAAGGCTGTCTAATAGTCAGAAAATCTTTTCAACGCTTACGTATCCAAAGACGATATACACGTGCGCAAACACATGAATCATACACCGCCTTTTAGGGATTTACAGTTTATGTTCAAGAGCTAAATCCTAATGCCGATTTTTGTATACAAGAGAGCTAAGCTTAGCGTGGGGTAGCAAATCAAAAATTAATTTCGATATCGAGTAGAGCTAGAGAAGAACTGCATTGTTTCCACTCGTAGAATCAAAATGAAGCCCGTAACCAATGTGCTGCTTTCAAACGTAGTATATTTGAAAATTTGAGTTTGGCGATTTGACTAACATAACAGAATTAAGCTAAAACTAATATGGAATGAAAGTGTGAAATATTACGAATTGCTATTTAATGCATGTAGTCCATACTTATTTCTAGTCTACCAATAAAATTTTAGCGAAGCATGATGTGTAAAATATCACAAATATGTTACGTAAACTTAAGGATTGAGTTCTGACATTACTTAATGTGAAATGCGGGTATTGTATGTAAATGTAACTGTAGCTCATCAATAATTTTTCACCAATCGTGAGGTTTTGCATTTCACGCTGATGTTTTAGATCTTCCACTTTCTCATTTCAGTTTATAATACAACCTGCGTTAAGCAGAGTCATGAGTCAGATACGTAACTGAATGGGGTTACTTGGGGTTACTACTATTACTAGTCAATTTAGCATGTTAAAGAATACTTGTTTTCAGTCAAATGACTTTTTAATTTTTTTAGCGCGCTTTAAAGCGCGCGATCGATATCGCTGAAAAGCGAACTTAGGAAAGCCCTTGAGGCCTTTGTGCCTATGTACAAATCGGTTAATGTGGTTAATCGGATGTGTCGTTCAGGAGAGGTTAAACTGACGGACGAACAATCAGGTAAAGCCGTGACTTTGTATGACTTTTTGAATCCCATTCAGCTACGTAAAAAATTACGATGGATAGTACACTACAGTAATAATGTACGTATTAAACGTGTGATCTATAGTATGTTGTAAATATTTTATATTGATTGTTAGACAAGTAAGCACTGACGTAAAAGTAAGAATTTCGTGTATCCTAAAGTACTGCATAAATATAGTCTAAATATAACGTAAAAATAAGCGTTAAATAGAGGTCTGTTAGATAGTGTTCGAAATGAAACTGCTATTTACTTTTAAGGATGCGATATATTATTATGTTGCTTTATTGATACTGAGGTGTGCAACCTGTTAGAAAGACTTGACGAATTGCACGTTTGACTGGTCATATTGCCTATGGTTGATTGGAGCTCAAAACAGTAGTGAATACAGAAAATGAAGCATGCTGTTACAGTTTTTGGTTAACAGAAATGGAAATATGTATGCCAGAAGAGTGTTGTTTAGCCCGGCATAAAGAAAGGTAACTTATCTCTGATGTTTTTTTCTTTGTGTCCCTTTATATTTATACGATGCAGGAGGTGAGAGATCCGGAGCGAGAGAAACGAAGAATAGCAAGGAAAAAGGAGAAGAGAGCCACACTAATTCTCGGCCTGATCATGGGCTCCTTCATCCTTTGCTGGCTACCCTTTTTCTTCCTATACATATTGGAGCCTCTGTGCCCTTCATGCCACGTAGCTCCTTGGGGTTTCGCCATCGCGTTCTGGCTTGGTTACATGAATTCCGCCCTCAACCCAGTCATCTACACTATTTTTAATAAGGATTTTCGACGGGCGTTTCGCCGCATCCTGTTCAAATGAAAAGGTACTAATGGAACTTCATTTTTTTCAGTCTATCTTTATTAGCATTCAACTTCAACAAACACTGCTGATGCACAGCACTACGGGGAAAAGTATTTCCAGAAATTTGGGCTAAAAAACAAAATAAAAACCAGTGTAATATTATTATTGTATACAGTTGTTTTTGGCGTGTAGAGAAAAGCTCAAAATTAAATTGTAGCTGACGCTCACTCATCTTGGTGAGAGTGCTCCGCATACTTTTTGTGACAGCTTCAAACACATTTTTATTGATAGGATGGGATTCCAAGTTATTAATAATTTTCATTGCGAACTTTCGAGGTTACTTTTGACAAATGCTCTTTTATGTTGGTTCATGAAAGAAGGCCAAAAATCTCTTGAAAGTTTCGCAATTCACATTTCTTTTTTCCCTATTTCGATTTTTAGATTCAGCCAAGGCAGCGGCAGCAGCAGCATCACTGTATTATCGACTGTGTAATATTCTTCCATGGCACAGTGCTTCTGCAGACCGGAAAGATATCGGATCAGCATCATCGTCTGGATTGACCTGTCCTATGGATGTTTCTGTAGTTTGCGTCGGTCAACAGCTTATGATTCTTCTGGTGGAAGTACTATGCACCCAAGTAATCCTACTCAAAAGTACCTATATTATGTATCAAGTGTATATTATATACGTTCCTTTTACCTCGCTTTTATTACTATTACTATCACCAAAATACAAAATTCAAAAAGTTATGTTTCTCGAGCCACCTGAATTTTTTATGCCAAAAGTCATATAAAAGCCCAAATAGCTGTAGTATCACATCATGAACTCGTAAACGAATAGAGAAATGCCTTGGCCTTTCAACGTATTCAGACGAGATTTGAAGACTTTATCTTCAGAAACTCGATACTCACTTCCTGTCAATAAAGGTTTTTTTAACATTCTGTGTAGAAATAGCATCCTACTACGCTACCCTTTGAAGAGTAGTAGTATAGAAAATATTATGATAGTAATGGTTCGAATTCAGTATTTTTATACTTTTACTTCAACTTACCGCCGCACCAGAAATAGTTTAGATGTTTCCCGCCCCAGTGCTAGTTCTAGTATACCATTCTATGTTGAACCCCAGGTAGAGTTTTCCGTTATCATATGAACCTTTACTTAATATTGACTAAATAAGGATTGAGTGATCGGACCAACAGCAAGGCCACAACGATAGAATAAAAAAATGGAGTATACCTGCAAAATACTTTCTTCTACGAGCGGACAAAAATGTATGATATATTATGTATGTATGAGCCACCTAATTTAGCAATAATACAGCATTAGTGAATCGAAAACTTTGGATAATTTTTCAAGTACGCCGATTTTATTGCTAAATGTTCATCGTTTACACAACATTCTGTTTCACATTTCCAGAGTCACTTTAAATGGAAAATGTTGCAAACCAACTGCAATTTGCAATAATATGACATGATGTGCGTATGTGTATAATTACTTGGAGCATGAATGGTAATGCATTTGAGCCCAGAGACATGTTTGCTTAAGGGACTGACTACACAACGTTTATCGTTTGAAGCCACTGATGTATTATGTCATTAAATATGAACTATATTATATTAAAGTTTTCTCTTTAAACTCCGTCCCCAAAAACGATGACTACAAGGAACCAAACGTTGTTTTGGTTCCCATAAAATCATCCATTATTCATTTTTTAGACAGAGAACATGTGGCTAGTTTTCATGTTCCCAGGTTTACATCTTTTATTGAATAGATGGAATTCTTTTTTAGGTATTTTTGATTAGGCCCAGCTTTCTCTCCTTTATTTACGTTTTTTTGTATTTCCGGTGATTCACAGGAATAAGTTTCTATGGTCCTTGTGTCGTCTTTTAAACACGATATACTTATATGCCTTAAAAGGTGCAAGTTTAAGCAAGCTTTCCAACTGACGAGTTTGTTAAAAAAAGTTAGACTGGAATGCTGCCAATGACTATAAACAAGCTTTATTATTTTTCTTGTGAGCTGATCAAACAGTCTAAAACTAGTGGGAACAGGATGTCAATAGCTAATATTGTTTTCAGTATCCCTTTCGCCAACATCATGCGTACCTCAATGAATGTTACTTGACAGAGGTTCCTTTGTGGGCTCTTTTATTGGAGGAGAGTCATTGACGCGATATTGGTGTTGATCACTTGTTTGAAGAAGAATGCAGGTTGTGAAGATTATCTTTGCTTTTAAAGGGGAATTCTCTGGATATGCAAACCAGCAGCCTTGTGGAGTCTCAATAAGTAGTTTGGTGAGAGTGGAAAAGAAAATCTGTGGGTTTGTAAAATACGGATTTCACTCCCAATAAGATTGACTTGTGGAAGCATCTTTTTCGACATTTTGACAGAGCAAAGTGCTTACCCTCTAGCAAATACTGAACAACTTAGCCCACTCTCGATTTCGCCATTTTGCCCTTACGTTTCCCATTTACTTTGTGACTCAAGAAGGGTTGAGAGCTGAGTAGAGTTGAGATGCTGACGTGTGTTCAGTATACGTTTTCCTTTTGGTTATGACCTGGTGTAGTGCTGTGCTTGATCCCAGCTTTGCCTTCATATTGCTCTCCTTAAACATAAAAGTTTTATTCCATTTGACATTATGGTTCATGCTACATTGGCGGGGCATGCTATTTTTTGCATTGCCGCTAGCTTAACTTTTGCTCCATCAGGAATATTTTATTCTGACCTCTGATTATAATATTGCTTACTCTACGGTTGTAAATAATGTTTGCAAGGCTGCCGTCTTTTCTATTACACAAAAGTGGGTAAGATAGATAGCAGACGAGTAGGATCCCACCCCAGCGCTCAACCGTGTATGAGTTGTAGTGCACAACAGAAATGAAGCCATTGATGCGCTTGGCTTTGACAACATGGTTGCATTAACCCCTCACTTTCTCTTCCCAGTTTGGCTGTGGGCGACCTATTAATGTATCCACAGAGGTGTAGTTAAACCCAACTCACATTTTCCACTGTCTTTGTTTTACTTTTCGTATCGTGTCAACTGGACCTCTTTTAATGAATTCAGAAAATGCTTCGAGTCCTTTTTACCATGGAGCATTCTGCTCCTTACGCCAACCAAGTTCTGAGTAATTCCCAGTTTCTCTGGTCTCGAAATTTCTCAATGTCGTATTAACAGCAGCATATTTCTCAGTCGCTGTGAGGGAGTTGGCAAGAATTATTATGAAATAATGTATATTCGGTGCTGCTAAGCTCAGCCGGGAGTGGCACTACAAGACCATATCTACCATAAAATCACTGGATATATTTTAACAAATAAATCGTATTTTCAGTGTGACAGCAACTCCCAGAGGAGTGAGGAAGAAGAAAGTCCAGTTTTCACTACAAAACAGGGAACAACCTACTCCTTTAACTTTGCGTTTACACCAAAAGCATGTGCTTCCCTGAGATTACACTTCGAAGTAGAAATGTGATGTCATATTAACCATAACGTATATTGGGAACCCTTCCCCATGTTTGCCTGATGGAAACAAACAGCCGCTGCTCCAAACGAATACGAATATGAACTGCAAAGTGGAGTTGATTTTTTCCCCAAACGCCTATGCATATATTTAGTTTTGCAAAGCAAACAGTTTGCAGCCTCCGCGTCAAAGCACTATGATGTGTAGTTACCATACCACTACCACACACCAACAGTAACATTGGAAAAAAGATACGAGGAGAAGAGAGAACAGAGGATGAAAACTGTCACAATTGTACATTCACACATTCTATTTTGTCCTTTGCACTCAACTCCACTCCGACCGCTTTCAGAAGCATTAGTTATCAGCAAGCTATGTAGACTATCATCGGGAGCTACTTCATTTATCTCCATAATGAAAGTAATTCTGACTTAACTCGACATCTTAATCAGGATAATTATATTTGCTTCCTAAATCAGACGACTCAAACACGCCATGTGGTTTCAGATCTGGAATGACATTCATTCTGTGTCGAAGATGCTCTCCAACTAAAATACCGTCTTTGCAGTTCCGATCTCATTTAAAGGCCTCCAATGGGTTATTTGATACCAGCGTAAACAGCTGCACGGTTGGCTCTCATTTACGGAAGCGTAACAGAGCCAGGAGCGTCATGTAAACCGAAGATAATTTAGGCAGTACATTAACAACTTTGTCATTTATATTTATATTGGTGGAGTGTTGTTGGAAGTATGATTTGTGAAAACGAGAAGATGAGTATCAGGCTGGTGTGTAATATTTGGGCAAATGTTTCCTGTAAGATCTCTAAAATTCCGCTGTACTAATGTATGACCACCCCTTTCCTCTTTCGTTCCCATGCCATATTAGACATCTCCTCTCTGAATGGTGGTTGTGGTGGTTGAAATACTTTTAACACATGTATTCTGGGCGATGTGGTAGTTGATGTCCATCTAGGATAGCTTGAAACCATTGATATTCCCAAACGGAAATTATCTATTTCCTTTCAACATATGCAGCTCTCTAATGTGCCAGCGGTGGGAATATGGCATCATCTCTCTGTGAAACGGAACAGCTCGAAAAGAAAGACTGAGGGGAAATAAAATCGCTGGAGGCCAAATATGTAACCAGGGAGCAGGATGTTTTATAAGCTCATTTTGTGACGCTAATAGTGAGTCGTTGCCCTCTAAATACTTTCTCTTACGTCCAACAACGGATGTAGCTCTGCCTTTTTCGGATGTGTGAGTTTGATTCATGCTATCAGTTAACCTCCAGTAGTGCCCATGCCATTCCACAAAATTCGTTTGCGGAGGCTCCTCTTCTCGCACACATGCTGAGAGTGAGCATAATTATTTCCCATATTATTACTCTAATAATTCACTCACTCACTCAATGTAGATAGATACTGGCAGTTCTCCTGACATACTTTCATCTCTCTTTCATTTACATGAAGCTACACTGTCATGTCATGCGTGCTTCAAAGAAAAGAATGGCTTCATCACTTGCCACCAGCATCCATTTTTGTTTAAAGTGAGCTGAGCACGGTGAGTCTGGCGTGAGGGTAGGTTCACTTACTCGGCACGAATGATAGATTAGTGCAGTCAATGGAGGAAAATTGTTCCGTTCAATTTCATTTATCCTCTTATCAAGATTTTTATCGTTTAGACAGGAGTGGAGGAAATGGAAGGCAGCTTTATTCCATTTATTTATCACACCCATGCCATGTCAGAGACAAATTTTAAACCCCTTTGTTAAATTTTTGATTAAGCTTCACAGTCTGCTTTTAATGTTTGCAAATTTTCCAGCCAGATTCCTAAATGCAACTAACAACTCAAAGTCATATTAGCATATCAAAATGAAAATGAGGCACATGGAGCATTGGAACTATCAAAACTCTATAGTTTAAATAGCAAATAATCATTTCATTTATTATACTACGCTATTTTGCAACCGTGCCATTTGTAACTTGATGTTGTATTACCAAATATGTCTTTAATGAACATTCCCATTCACACACAACCCGAATGGCTTTCCGTTCTCTAGCATTTTGCATTGTAACTGATCTACATTTCCCGGTCGGATGTGATTCTTTCCTGACGAAATAAACGGTTGATATGATAACTGTTTTACGCAACACAATGATGAAACCTCAGCATGTCTGTTTTGTATCACAACTTGGAGCAAAAACTATTTTACAATTGTAAAACAACCTTCGAGCACGTTGTTTATATTTCTGGTAAAAACTGAGGATACTTTGAGTAAAAGGATGTGGATGTACATAAGTTTACGCCGGTACAGTGTTAACCGGGTAAAATTTTTGTGTTACGTTTTTTATCCACAACATGTAGTTGGTTGTTGCTCAGTTGACATTTAGACTGTTTTCAAATTTTTTTTATTGATTTTGCGGGAGCTGTTCGATCCGGTTGAAGGGACGAAATCGGGTTATAGTTGAGGTAATTTACATGAGTAAGAAAGTTTTAGTTGAGTCGTAATGCTGGAATGGCATACCGTTGTAAAAGGAAGCATCCCAACACTACATCATACACTTATCCTCGGTATGATTATTTCCGGAAAATGCATAAAAGTAATACCGTAGGTCCCATGTGTCAAAAAAGTCGCCATCGTTAACATTTAATTTATCAGTACGATTTTGAGACAACTTCGATAACTAAACACGACCATTGTGGGTTCATATGTATTTATAGGAAAGGAGTAGCTAATATATGTTTTCATACATTACATTTGTGTGCTCATGTAATTCTATTTCAATAATTTCTGCCACGAAAGAGAGGGAGCGTAGATATTTCACATTGATCGTGAGTGAGAGAGGCAAGTATAGTACGGAATTGTAAACGAAAGTCGCTTATTCGATCATCCAGTCTTACTCGTAAAGTGAATGTCTTCAGTTGGATGAGCATTCTAAAAGTTGGATAAAATAGTTTTTTGCTTCAAGTGTGTACTCTTAAAAGTTGTTCAAAGGAGCCATTGCGTTTTCTCTTGGTAGCATATAAATGACGAGATGTGCTCCACACAACACCAAGTGATAGCTCTATTTTTATGAGAAACAGAGATGAGTCTTTCCGTTTGGTTATCGCAGGCTCGCCCATCCCTCTCACGTTGAGGGCTCAACGTACATGGCATTCTGTCGACTGGGCTTGCTTTTCTCCAAGAAACATTGAACGATTTAGGTTGTATCAATTGCATGTCGCACTAAACCAGATGTTTGTACTTTTTGAGTCTGGAGGCGTGCCACTGGGGAGAAAAAGAATTTTTTTACTCTCCAATTGCTATGATGTATACTGAATAAGATATCTGACAAATTTATCGCCGAATATATATTCAGCTGCGAGAGTATTTACCCAAAACTTGTTTTGTTGTTTTCAGTTCAGTTGTCCCCTTTTGAATGTTGAATGTAGCACACTTGTACAACTTTCTCAAATGGTAATGCAAAGTTTCCGCAGTCGCTCTCAGCCTATTTATTTCAAATTGACGTTTAATGGTTTGAATACTCTTTAAACTTTCCCAATAATTCGTTGCAATTCTATCCATATTGATTTTGCATTACCCGGATAAACTAGATCAGTTTCGGAGCACTCAATGCTGGCAAGGCGAAGGTCAAAATTAAAAGAAGGAAAAACTTTGTCCGAAAGACATCGACGTTGCCGTTTTTATCCTGAGCTGACAGTTGTCAATGATGGAGTATAAGATTGTCAGATGTCATTCAACGCCTTGATTTACAAACAATAAGATTTACTCTTGTCGCAATCGGATAAGCCTCCGTAAATAGTGGCGCTGTTTTGAATTGCTACGTATATATGGACGGTTTTATATTCTCCGGACGAGATCCGAACGCAAGTAAATGGGTATGAATGCATGTGGAGAATAGGGCAATAGAGCTTCTTGATGATGTGGAACTGAAAGGGAGTCGTGGATTCAAGATTCACTTCATAAGTTACCCGCCAGCCAGTCCATAAATATGGTGGTATTATTATCTGCCTGGAACAAATGACGATTGTACTCTTGATATCGTCCAGTTTGCATGTAGGTCATATTTTTGTGTGTTGTTGGGTTTTTTTTGCTGGGTTATTTCTTTTTCGTCATAAAATAGGGAAATAATCGGAGAGTAACATGTTCAATACCAATTTATGGGAGTAACTGGTGTAGCAGACTGAGTGAGTTAGTTACTATCATTGGCTTTATCGAATGAACCAACGAGCTCTAAACCTTATTTGCCTCGCTTCGGTGGTTTCTAGCCTTTTCCCTTCAGTACGTCTATATAACACAACACATCACAACAAGGGAACGTTTCTTTGGTTGAGATAAATAACGTAATGCTCACTGAGTCTTTTTAACAAGACGAATGCCCCTTTTTTCTCATTTTCTCTGACAACATTCACCATCATCAACATCTCTGAATTTTGTAAAAGGAGTTGGAGAATCTGTACCATAATGATTCCTCTCTTCTTTTCCCTTTGTTTGCGCCAGTTTGTTTTCATCAACTGCCAGAGTCAGATATTGTGTACAATTATTATGAGTAATATAAACAGCAGTAGTAGTAAAAGGAAAGAGAGGACTGTGAGAGAAAGCGCATGGAATTTTCACAAGTGCAGATAATACAAAATGAGAAGGGAGGATGGACTCAAGCGAAGAGCTCAATTTCATCAACAGAAAGAAAAAGATGAGAGGAGACGTTCGGTTGCATCACGAAGCCTGGGAGCTCATAATAATAAAACTGAAGAACTTGCCTGATTTTTGAAGAATTGAATATGGGGAGTGAGTGAAAGAGAGAGAGAGAAAGAGAGAGTACATGAGGAAAAGGGAGAGAAGGAAACGGATGCGATAGGCGATGTTCATATTACAGTTAAAATAGTGAACAAACTTTTGTGTTGACCAGAGATTCAATAGTATTCCATTAGAAAACGAAGAGTAAAACTGAGAGGGTATCGTAAATCAAGAACCACTGTTTTTGATTGTACCTTTTGTAGTCATAATACTACTTCAGTAGTTGATATCTGCTAGCAACACAGCTCGCTTTGCTACTTTTCTTTTTGATTCCGCTTCTTTTCCAATCTCACCCACTAGCGGCCCAGGATTGAAGCAAATCTTGTGTTAGGCACCTATCCATATGCAGCAGCATTACATGGTCAAAACATCTATGTTAAGAAATCACCGGATGATGAAGTTCGTTTGGTGTGGTAAATTATTGACATTGCTACAAACTATTTCCCCCTTTTCTTATTGGGCTGCTGAGAGTCCCTTTTAGTTGCAGTTAGTGCACATTGCACAGTATCTACTTTCTCCACGACAAAGGAGCTCCACCACCGGCCGCCGCGCCGTACTGAAACGGTGAGCAAAGTGGAAGAACAGCTTTGTGTATCCTGCTATCTAAAATTTCCCACTCAAGTGCTTTAAACCCCTGTGCTTTCTCTTTTGTTCTTTGTTATCTTTCATTTTTCCTACCTTTCTTTTCTTGGAGCGAGAGAAACAGCCAGGGATTACTGATGCTTTCATGTGCATACACATGTTTCTCGTAAACCTACGTGGCTACTGTTGTCGTGTCACTCTTCCCTTAAATTTTAATCTGAACAGCTTCACACAAGAAAGGGCTGACTACCGGTGGTAGGCTGTGTCCAGCACTATGAATAAAAATAGAGTCCAGTCTGCAAAGCGAGCTCAGATTTTTATGCTCCTCATTGCCTCCTTAATGGCATTTTGAATGCGTCACAAGTTTGTTAATTTAAAAAACAAAAAGTTTGCACATAATAAAATACACACTTGCCTCCATCTCATCAATATTTAATGCTGCTAATAATGTGTTGTTCATTAGTATCCAAAGTGAGAAGGCGTTTCCCTTACATCATTAACTATGCTCCACCAGGGGAATTTTGTAGAGGGTGGAAACTTAGGCTGACGGAGGCAGTACGTACGTACAGTTGAGCTCATTTGAATAAATATCAAGCCTTATCTTTTGGTATTCTGGCGGCCCACTTTCAAATCTACAAGTCGCGCTCGAACTACTTCATTCAAAGCCGAGGAAACGGGTTGATGAAGCCCACTGTAATATTTTTGGACCATATAATTATTGTATGATTATATGCAGTTCAATGACGATGATGGTCGGTTGAATATGGTTTAGCCAGTAGTCCCATCTTTGTGTGTAAATTAACTGTTTAACTTTCCAACTTTCACTTTGTACTTTACTACCTGACGGATGGTGGTGTAAACTAATGCAATAGATTTGCTCCATGGACGTCCATACATTTTCATTACCACACACAATTTTAGAGTTTGTTTGCTTATGAAGTCTTGCTTTGCAAATTGTTTCCCAAATTGTTATATAGTTGCTATGTGAGCTAGCTCCTCTCCCTGCAAAAGACAAACAGGTTGAAAGCCATGGTATTAGGATAACCATGCCCGTCTTTTTCTTCAAAAGTGGTGGCAGTGCAGAAGGGACGGGAAGGCGTAGTGGGGAGGCAAAAGAAGAAGTATCAAACTTTTTTGGCATTGTTTAACAAACCACAATAGCAGGCGCTGTCATCTCTCCACTTTGTTTCCTTTGATGAGTAGTCAGTTCGGTGGTTAGTTGATGGGAAGAAATAGCAACTTTCATATCTTGTTCATTTATCATAACAACAAAAACTGGCTAAGCCCATAAATATGCAAGCACAATACGGAGTAGAAGCACACACCATTGCAATGATGGCTACCTGAAACACAACCTCATCATCATGACTTTGGGAAGACGTGGCAGCCTGATGCCGTATTGCATCCATTAATAAATAGATAAATGCACGCTTGATGATATTACAATGTGTAAATGTAAATCAGGTAATTTTCAAAGGGACGCCATGTTTGTTTGTGTACCAAAATGTTTTTGTTTCACAAGAGGATCCCATCCCATCCCATCCTAGTGTTTTTCCTGTTGTACAATTTTGAACGTGAAGGCAAGTGAAGGCCCCAAACTCTGTACTGCGGTGCAAAGGAATACCCAACGGAATTGGTAATGGTGGTTTTGTACAATGAATTTGGTTGGTTGTAGAAAGACCTAGACTGGTTTACATTGACAGTAATTGACATCCTGTTAAATATTTTCTTTCATCGTTTACTTCACAACTTCGTTTCGATTACATTCCGCCCTAATGTGTTTAAGTAGTGTTTTGATGTATGTATTTACATTTATATTAATACATTTTTACAATAGGCTGCAAACCCTCGCGGTTTCCATTGCAATTAGGGATTCTGTCACGTCTCCACTCTCCTTGTCAATATCTCTCAAGTGCTGAGCGAGACGGGGAGAAAGAGAAGGAATGAGAGAAAGAAAGAAATAGAGAAACTAAATGTTAGCTGCTCCCACCAATCTCCAATGATTCTGCACAGTTAACCTGCGTGACTGACGTAAATTGGCTCGAAGCTCCACACTCCAGGAATCCGGAGAGAGAAAAACTGTGAATATTGTTTTCAAAATGCATTTTCCCCCTAATATGAATACTTGTTACTGACGATGTGGTTATTGGGCTATGAAAATTGCTTTAGTGGTATTTTATTCGACTTTTGCTTGAAGCCGCGTAGAGAAATTACGAGTAATAATGGCATAACATGTCCTTC
The DNA here is from genome assembly GCA_034697805.1 of Orchesella bifasciata. NCBI lineage: Eukaryota > Metazoa > Arthropoda > Collembola > Entomobryomorpha > Orchesellidae > Orchesella > Orchesella bifasciata. Next base: position 72,406 of record JAQGAP010000071.1, read on the forward strand.
ATACATTACAATTTGAATTGGAGCACGAAAAGGTACCGAAAGTGTATATAAATACGTGGTTATGCTACATTGTTTTCTCCCCATATATTTAAAATTTTGAATATTTTTTGGTTGCTAAAAAGAAAATCAGTGTTTCTCCTCTGAAGGTTACAGTTTGAGAAGGGAAAGCAGCTGCTGACCAAAATCCTTGTAGAAGCAGAAGCCAGCCAGAGAGAAACCAGATGGTTATAGTTGCCGTCTTCGTTTTGTTGCAAAAAGAACTAGAGGAATTCTACTTTCGGTGTTAGATGAACTGTTCCCTTTTCTCTCTCGTTTCTTTTCTACTCACTATTCTTTCCCTCTCCCCGTTTTCTGCTTGGAAGAACAAGGAGTATTATTCAAAAATAATAAATAGCCCCTCTACATTGAGTTTGCTTCATTCCGTGTACGTCTGCATGTGTGCACTTCTAATAATTTTGCTATATTTCTGTGCATAACATATAGATAAAAACGCTCAACCCAGTCCGACATTTGTTTTACATTCTCTTCGAAGCGATAAATTTGTATACAAACAACGTGCGCAAGCAAATACAATTTGCAGGTTCGCTCATATATATGGCTTTATGCCACAATTTGTATGTTCACTTCGTCTCATGCTCAAGGCTTGACTCTGTGGATTTATGAAGGCCCGATTCCTGCTCGGATTTCTAAACTAGACACAAGTAAATGCATATCTTACCCGCGGTCCAATGATGATAGCTTTGCCCTATACGAGAAAGATTATGTTGTGCAAGGAACTGGCGATGGCGTTGATGAATGTGTACATATTCTCCTGCCACAACGTCGAGTCAAAAGAGAAATAAAGTTGCTCATAAGATGAAAAAAGATGCATGGCTTCTCTTGTTTTTTTCTGTTTTTCTCAAGAAATGTTCAAATCTTCATTTTCTGAGGGCCCACTCCAAAACTTCCCACCTGATATTTACTACCGCCACCTATATATACTGACTAATTATACGTTGCCACCCCAACATTCATAACGGCTACACATTGGCAAGGTTCTCTTTGGCAATTAAAAATAGTAGTGGCCAAGTGCAATCCATTCTCTGTATGATTGTACGCAGTGCATTCGTCTTTGGGAACAAACTAAATCATTAGGTCAGTATTTCGTCAGCCGCTGACTTTGTGGATCAATAATACAGCTTGAACTAGCAGTTTAAAATCAAACCCCAGCAGCACCCTTTCAATACCTCCACCCAGTCGCCATAGCATTTTATTACTAATAACTAATAACGTAAAATAGTACTTCATATTACTGGAGGAAGAAAGATACTAGAACCTTCAAGATTTTAACATGATATTTCGTCATACTTTATCTGCTGTTTGCATTTTCGTTAGTTGTCTGATGCTGCGGATGACGATGTGTTGTCTGTCTGATACAGAGTTAACTGATTTTTTAGCTGACATTTGTTGTCATGGTTGAAAGTTTACATGTGCGGAGCATCAATAGACGTCAGCAACGTCTACAAATTGTGACAAGACGACAAGTTGTTTCGTTTGCGCTCTTAATAATTTATGAGTCATAAGAAGAGATGTTTTGAAGCGCTTAATTTAACCCTATTAAAGTTCCATGATAAGTGTATTATAAATCTGATCCTATGCTAGCTGATGGAGCTTGCTACGTGTTCACGGATTGAAACAACAAAAGTTGTTAGAACCCAAAACATGTATCTACATTTTATACAGATGTCTTATCACACGGAAAACATTATGAAAAAGCGGTTGGGTTCTCATGTTGTAAAATGAATCCCAACGGTACCGACGAATGATGTAGCTTCTTCTTCCAAAATTATTGTTGCATGGTTTCGCCCGTGGTTGTTAAGATTTTTACGGTGAACGATGTGTTTTGCAGTGAAAAATATGTGTGTTGCCCGTACTGAATCAAATTTTATATTCAAAACGATGATTTAATTCCTACATCGCTCAGTACATTGTATGGTGCGTAAGCTTACCACATAAATCACATCCAGCAAGAATGGCCAAAGTGGCTGACGTCAAACAACCTTATAGTTCTCTCTAATGTGTATTATCATGCTAGCACGAGACTGGAAAGCTGCTTACAGCTTTGCTAATAGGTCAGAGTTGATAGAAAACAAAAGAATTTTTGAAAATGTAAAAATTTCTGCATTTCAAACGAATTTTAGATGATAGGATTCAGTTAAATCATAAGTAGCTTAATTCTTAAACAAGTAGCACGCCTGGTGTTTTCATTGCAGGTGATTTTTAAACTTTTGGTACTAGCATGCTCTTGCATACCCATAATAAATCTTACGAAGGAAGGATTCACTCAAAGGAAAAGTACCTCCACTGATTCTATAGCATATTATTTTAAAGAAATTCCCAAAATTGACGGACAGGAATTTTTTTTGTTTAACTCCGATCGTCTAAGCAGTAAGCAGTATTACGTTCATATATACTTTTTTTATTCATTGCGAAGGAAGAGACTTGATTTGGCGCTGAGTGAGGAAAGGGGAAGAGATTATATTTTATTACACTGTACCGTAAAAGGTGAAGGCATGTACTTAGCTTCTCAGGTAAACGGTGACAACATTTATAAACATGAGAGAGTAACCCTTTTTGTTGCTATGCATTGCAAATTCCTCACCATGTAGTTTTTATAATTCACATACCTTCGTTGGTTCCAGATACAACCCGTTTTTTTGTCCAGCACGTGTATAAAAAGCATTCTCTCTTTCTCTATTTCAATCATTTTTTGCATTCCAGAATTCAAAGTTTTTCCACAAAATTGAAAGCTGTACACGTTTCACCTTAGCCAAATTCCTTGCCTGGCCATACTCATATTATACTCTCCACATAGACCCAAGTACGTAAGCACTTCAAACATTGTGTTACCTACGCACAACAAAGCTTTCTTTGTGTTCCACAATATTTATTCTTTTCTTTCTCTCTTTCTTTCTCCCCTCTCCATCTTCTCTTTGTAGTAAAGGCTTGTTACCTTCTTTGCTTCTTCAATACCGTTGAAGACAGTTATATCGAAATTCCTCAGATTACCACGGATAAAATACCAGCATTGTAGAGAGAAACTCAAAAGAGATAAAAGTATCTGGACTATCCCTTGTTGCATATTTATATGTTTCCTTGTGAAGAATGAAATGCTTACGTCTTCGAGAAAACAAGTTTAAATTTTCCTTGCAATTTTGGAAACCAAGAGCTTGGCTTGTCCCCCAAATCCTTGGAAACATAAGGTGACCAAACCACCTTCACTTTCGCGCATACTTCAGCTGGAGGCGGAAGAATAAATAAAGCTGCTTTCTGCTTGTATAGATTTGCAACAACTAGGAAAAGCTTCATATATCAGTGTACATATTTGTTTGAAGGATCAATCAAGATTTGTGTCCTGAAAAATAACCCAGTGTTCACAGAAACGGATGTTCTTACACTCTTTCCTTGTATTCCATTGTTAAATGTTCTTTAGTTCCTCTTTTTTACTGTCCAATGCTTTGACCAGGATTTGGGTTCCATGTATGTATGCACGGTGCTATAAGACGACTGCCTCAACCCCTCATTTCTGAGAGATTTGCACGCATTCTTTCTTTGGGGTGGTGTACTGACGAACTCAGTCGTATACGAGGTTTCATATTATATCTTTTTGATAAATACTGACGGACTAAGGTTCAGACGCTCGCTGAGTCCAACTAAAAAAAGAAAGTAGATGTTATGAAACCTGAAACTAATGCCAGGGAAGGAGCAGGACATTTCGACAGGCTTCATCGAGATTAGTCAGCATTTTTTTTCTTATTTTCTCCAAACTTATCTCAGACTCTGTTTACAAATGAAATGGTGAGTTGTTGCCATGGTGTATTTTAGTTTAAAGATTTTCAGATCTCACATTTCAACATGTTTCTAAATACTAGCAGCAACGACTCACGTTTGGCATTCCTTTGTATGATTTTGCTGAATATTGTGATAACGAAGAGAGTCAAGTCAACAAGCTGTATAATATTATATAGATATAAAATTTGTTGATGTAGTTATTGAGCGGTAGGACAACAACTTCTTTGCAAAGTCACCAGAAAGAACAAAAAGGACATAAGATATGTACATAATACAGGTATTATGCTATCATCCGTTTTCCATTTCGTTTTACTGTTTAAATGGCAACGGTTTCCTCATATCATCGTATCTTACCCAGTGGTCGGGTTTGTTTAAGTTGTGGGATAAACCAATATAAGTAGGATACTGTCTCTGGCAGTTTCGAGCTGGTTTTTTTCCTCTGTCGTTGAAGTTCAGTAACTGTGCTATTTTTATGTCCACTGACACGAGTGGCAATATATTGTGACAAACTCATCAACTGGCAGAAATAAAAACAGTAAAATGGATGTGTGGTGATGAAGCATGTGAACCATTTCAGTGATATCTAAAATTATGACTTCCTTACGTAACATTTGGTGGTGTTGTTTTATGGCTCCAACATCTATTTATGGTCATACTCTGTATCTAACATTTGTGCCTTGTGCAGAATAAGTACGTCGTCCGTTTTTTCCCAACTTGGAAATTGAGAATGGAGCCATGGCCATCCTTCGAAAATAAATTTGGAGCAGTAGTACGAACTGTGATTCTCTAACATCCTTTCAAGGAATGATGCATTGCGTAGATTTATGCATTGTGTGGAACACACAAAGATCAACATGTAATTCACATCTATTCGATTCGATAACTTCGGAGCAATCAAATTATCCCAGGGTTTTCAACTGTATTTAGTTTACTCAAATCTATAGAGACAATTGTTAGGATCAATTAAACAAGATTATTTTCTGACAACAGAAACATCATACACAACGTGACTGTTGCTGAATGCATTGCATTATATTGGGAAGTAAATAATTAGAGTTCATGCACCTTTCACTTTTCTTTTTGTGGTGATATTGTTAAACTGTTTGAAATCTCCTAGGCAGTCACCATTCCACCAGTTTACGGTGTTATGAATATGGGCTTTAGGTTGAAATGACTACTCCTTTTTTAGAGCTATATGGACCTTCCTTCTTTTAGTTTAGTCAACTTGCAGTGTCTCTTTCATTTTCCTGCAAAAAAAAGAGTAGAAAGACATTTGGGAATAGTGTAGAATGGCGAGTGACGTCAACATCTTCCTCTATATATACTATTAAACTTTTTGTTCGTTTCTGGTCATGTTACATTACATATATAGTGTAATAGAATGGTCACGCTATGGTTACAACAAAAGGAAGCATTGGAAACATAAAGCGTAGTGAAAAGTACTTTACTCAAAGAGAAAATATAGGCAATGAGCAAAGATCCTTTTTATGTTTCCTTTGGGTATACTTACTTAGTGCGTGAAGCCAAACAATAATTGTTGCCTCACTTGTTTCCATCTGTCTGTGCTTCACTATCGCTTTATTATTGGAATAAGAGCATTCTTGTTGTCTCCTGCTTCTTTATCTTTCTGCCCTTCTATAAAAGTATCCATGTCTTTATAATGTCTTCATATTCCCCTGTTCTGTTGACCATCATCCTTTTATACGCTATATATATTTCACCTCTCTTTCCTCTCTCATACTATCATACTATTTTATACACGGACGGACACTCACGATTATAGGCATTTCCTTCCCTTTTCTAGCTTCCTACTAAAAATTGTGCATAACTGTAATCAAACGTTGGAGAACTATATACATTCATAAATGGTATTAGGAAAGTTAACGGGAGGATAAAGCATTGCTACGTCCGAGTAAGTACGTACTCATACACATTTCCTTTATCCCTCAGATTTTTAGGACTTTCTTCTCACTCATTGCGTTTTCAAGCCGGGCTGTCAGCGGTTCTTATGTATAATTCAATATTAAGACGGCCATCCAAAAAGTGTGCACACCACTCCATCAAAACCAAAGAAAGAGCAGAGTACACGAAATTAATGTATGCACATTGTGTCCCAAGTTATGAATCATGCGACCCTAGTCAAGTATAGTTCGAGACCAGCATAATATATTTAGTGCTTGACGTACCAGTTAAAACGAGGAAATGAATTTTTCTTAAGTTTATAAATTGTGAGTGAGCGTCGTCTAGCTCTGGCTTCCTTCTGGTGTGTTTTTTAGATTGCATTTATGGAGTAAGTAAACGCGGAACATAAGTTGATGGAAAGAATGCATGCACAGATGTCACAAATATACTTTCAACTTTCTCTCCTGTCCGTTTGTGTAACACATGCAGAACAGGAGGGAGCGGGTTGACACGGCATCTATATCGAGACTGACAAGGAGAACGGTCCATTAATCTTTACCTGTTATGCTGATGAACAGTCTTGGGAGAAAGCTGTGTGGGGAGAAAGACGAGTTTCGTTTGCTGACTTCATTTTACCACTTTGGCCTTCCGTTTCGTACTTCCTTCCTTTCTGACTTTGGCTAATACACAATATGGGTTTCTTCTGTCTTGCCACAGATTACACACAGCAAGTTTTCTTCGACTCTCCGTCCCTCTCTATAAGTTTGTGTGGCTGCTTAGCCACTTGAGTAATTCATTCTGTCGAATAGCCTAGTCATTCTTCACTTACGTAACCTTCATTCACATTTTCACACCTTGCCTTCTTGCTCAGTTCAATTCCTTTTCCGCTGTGTATACTTCCTGGCTTCTATCTACAGCTTGAATCTACATTAGCAAAGGCTCCAACCAAAGATGTAGATTTATCGCCGGGGAGTGACTAGTTGTATCTTTTTGGTTTCCTGTAAACATGCTAAGCATTAATAAAATGCACATACATAGCCGGAGAAAGCGTCACCACGACATTAAGATGTATTGTACACTCCTGTATAATATAGGACCAAAAGAAACACTATAACTCTTGAAGGTGAAGCTAGCAATGAGGCTCTAATGAGTTCTTAATTTCTCTTTTTTCTCGTGTTTGTAATTGACGAGGGATTTCCACAAATAAATCCTAGATCTAAAATTATCAACGGAAATCCTCTGAGGATTTATATAATTCACACTACAGTGCTGCTTGGATGCTGCATCTAGAATATGACATATAACTTGTAAAGCTTACCTCATCAGCTACGCCCTGATAGTTTCTTAGGCATTGTAGACTATGACGCGGCTCCTGGTACTTGTTTGAAAGGTTCAAGTGCGTCATTCATAACAACCTATTTTTACATTGTCTGGAAAGAAGAGGCTATTACAGTTCCTTTTGTTTTCACTAATTTTCTTCTTCTTCCTCTTGTTTGTGTATGACTTGGGTTTGATGAGGGGAATGTCCAGAATGTTTTCAATCGAAGGACGATTTAACTTTAGCACTTGGCAACTTATGGAGTTTAGCTGCCAATTTCATGTAGGGTTAGGTTTTGTTCAGATAGGATTGGAACAGGCGTAAGATTCCGTGATCTGGTTTTTTGTACTGATTATCCAAAACATTTCTTAAAGAGGAGATGCTTCACAATGCTATAATCGTGGCAGACATAAGGTTACGTAGATAAGAATGCAAACTTTGACACTAGAGAATTTGGTTACCCAAACCACTGAACATGGTTCATGATGTTTTTGAGTCTGTAGTATTTCCCTAGTGTGTTGTTTGTAGATGGATGTGATAGAGTTTGTGTTTGCATTGCATCAATTGCTATTTCAAAATGTTTGAACCATTTACAATTTCGAACATGCTACATACTTTGAGCAAAGCGAGTTATAAGCACTTTGTTTATCACATGATTGTTTTAAAACCTCAATATCAGGCCCCAATGGTTCAAATTACATTTCGATGGAAATTTTTAAATCCAAAATATATACAAATTTGGCATCTTATGAATGCCATCACATGAATGCACTGTTAACGGTATTAATATGATTTCTTGAATTAATCTACACAAACTCATTCAAGTTTCATTATTTTAATCAAACTCGAGTTAGGATACCATGCAGTCTATGGTCCCGGTTTTACCTTTTAATTCTAACAAGCAAGCCTTTTTTGCTATCACACGCGAATTCAAATCAAATTTATGTTTTTAGGGGTAAAAAAATGCGAGGATTACAACTAGACACTTTTCAGCTGCTTAGAGGAAGAAATTTCGGAGCTACAGTCAATTTAATTAGCGG